>NBIL01013681.1:0-11311 GCA_002752925.1 Viola pubescens var. scabriuscula
CCAAAATGCTAAAACGACATTGTTTGGAATAAGGAGGGAGTAACATTTAGTGTGTCACGTCACACTTCATGCTTTATTCATACAAGGGATGCTTAGGTGAAAGGTGAATAAAGTGTAAATTGTAAACCTCCGAGTTAATTAGAAAAAAAGAAAACACTTTCCATCTTTTTAATTAAGGATTAATTTAGGCCACCAAGGCTTTAATTAATTTTTAACCATGAATGCTGTCAACTTGGAGATCTGACCAAAAAATCATTAAAGATACATTTTAACTTTTTAAGAGATGGGCAAATTAGGTAGGAGTACTTCCACACATGATTGATAAACACCAACCAAATTAACTTGCAAGTTTTTGGTAATTACTAATTAAATACTATACAGGAATGGGATCCAGCAGAGGAGGAATTCATATGAGGATGGTATGATTGGGACAACATGCCCAATTCCTCCCGGCAAGAACTTTACCTACATTCTTCAAGTCAAAGATCAAATTGGGAGCTTCTACTACTTCCCTTCTCTTGGTTTCCAGAAAGCTGCTGGTGGTTTTGGAGGCATCAAAATCCTCAGCCGCCCTCGAATCCCAGTCCCTTTTGATGATCCTGCTGGTGATATCACCGTCCTAATCGGAGATTGGTACAAGTCTAATCACACGGTAATTACACGTTAATTCATCAGTCACTCCATTTTCAATCTGCTGCATTGCATTCATTTTGCCCTTTTTCCTCACCTTCCCCTGCCTCACTCAAAACGTGATTCATAGGAGTAGTTATGTCGTTTTGCTTTGCCCTTTGTGTCGGTCACTTTAAATATGTTGGTGGTCCTACCAAATTGACTTTTCACTGTTATAGTGTTTTTTTCTCTTCGGATAAGCTGATTTACTGTATTATTAAGCCAGTGATACCATAGATATACTGAACAAATAAACCTAACTCCGAACTTAAAAACCAAGCGTTTTTCTACGAATATAAAAGTAGTTAAGGGTCACTAGTGCAGTTATTAGGATTTGCTATTTTAATTTTCTATACTAATTAGTAATTAGTAATTAGTTAGATAATAAAATTTCATATGGTTTGGAGGGGGTGCGTCATTAGTTCTGTTAGGTGAGTCTAATAAGTCATAACTGACCAAAATCCATGTCGTCTGCTACTGCTACTGCTTTATTCCAAATGAATCCCAAAAATGGGAATCCCAGTTGTCGAAAGGCTCAAACAATACATTCTTTTTCCCTTGTACAATTGTCCATGTGTGGGTCCCATCAGCCACGACGTTTTCCTAATGTTTGCATGTGCATCCAACATGTTCATGTTACCTCACCTCTGTGGTCACCCCCAGGTGTGCATCCAACATGTTCATGTTACCTCACCTCTGTGGTCACCCCGCCCGGTGTTTGTTCGATATACATATAGCACATTAGTTGTTTACGGATAGTAAAATTTAAAAATAAATTCGAGTTCGATATACATATAACACATTAGTTGTTTACGGATGATAAAATTTTAAAATAAATTTCGATTCATGTATTTTTTTTCAGAATAAAATCATAATAATATTGCATCTATTTAATTTTTGTGAATTTTGATCAGGACTTGAGAGGCAAATTGGATGGAGGTAAGAAGTTGCCACTTGCTGATGCAATCCTCATCAATGGACGTGGACCCAATGGCTATTCTCTCACCGTTGAACAAGGTAATTAAGTTGCTAATCCCAATTACATCATTTACAATAATCCAAAGAGAGCGTTTCTTAAGTTTATTATTTGTTGTGGTCAACGGTACTTGTGGTTTAAACTTAAACTTGATAAAAATGAATGTAGCTGACTGACTAGTTCTTAAATCATCACCAATTTTTGATCTTGCAGGAAAAACTTACAGGCTTAGAATATCAAACGTTGGACTGCAGAACAGTCTCAATTTCAGGATTCAAAACCACAAAATGAAGTTGATAGAAGTGGAAGGCACACACACTCTACAGACAACCTTCTCCTCACTTGACGTTCATTTGGGTCAATCGTACTCGGTTCTATTCACAGCTGATCAACCCGGACAAGACTATTACATCGTGGTTTCCTCTCGGTTCACTTCCCCAGTCCTCACCACCACCGGTGTTCTGCACTACAGCAACTCTGCCGGCCCGGTCTCCGGCCCACCCCCCGGTGGACCGACCATCCAAGTCGATTGGTCCCTTAACCAGGCCCGAGCTATCAGGTATGTTATTTCAATAATCTTACCTCTATGGCATGTAAAAGAAGAGAAATGGTTCTAATAACTTATGTATGTATGTGGTTATTTCCAGGACTAACCTTACAGCTAGTGGACCGAGGCCGAATCCACAGGGATCATACCACTATGGCATGATCAACACAACCAGAACAATCATACTTGCAAGCCAAGCTGGCCAAGTAAACGGAAAGCAAAGATATGGAGTCAATAGCGTGTCCTTTGTTGCACCGGACACTCCCATGAAGATTGCCGATTACTTCAAAATCGACGGAGTTTTCAAAACCAACAGCATCTCTGATAGACCTTATGGTGGAGGCCTCTACCTTGACACGTCGGTTTTGACTGTTGACTATAGGTCATACATTGAAATTGTTTTCCAAAACAACGAGGACATTGTTCAAAGCTGGCACCTTAATGGTTACAGTTTCTTCGTTGTTGGGTACGTGCATAATTTTCCGCGCATTTAGTTCTGAAATGTTCATTAGTCATTAACTTTGTCTTGGTAAAACTAATATGTGTTCCATTGTTTCTTCAATTTGAAATGCAGAATGGATGGAGGACAATGGACACAAGCTAGCAGGAATAACTACAATCTCCGCGATGCAGTTTCGCGATGCACCACCCAGGTAAGACCGTAACAAGACTGACTGACATACAATTTCCTTGATCCCCTCATCAAATATTTGCATTATTCTTACAATGTGAGTGATGAATTTGATACCAAAAGACTTGATATTCCACGTATGATTACTACAGGTGTATCCTTCTTCATGGACTGCAATATATATTCCGCTCGACAACGTTGGTATGTGGAACCTAAGGACGGAGTATTGGGCGAGACAATACTTGGGACAACAGTTTTACCTGCGAGTTTTTACCGCATCTACCTCGCTTAGGGACGAATACCCTATTCCAAAGAATGCACTTCTCTGCGGAAGGGCCGCTGGCCGACACACTCGGCCTCTCTAAGTTAACTTGTGACTTGAGCCAGGAGACCCTGTCTAGGTTTTGGACGAACTAAGGAGCAGAGTTTTGCCACCTAGGGCAAGTAATACATTATAATTTTTATATATATATATATAATATTTATATTTGAATTGAGGAAAAATGTAAGATTAGGATTGT
Source organism: Viola pubescens var. scabriuscula (assembly GCA_002752925.1). Taxonomy (NCBI): domain Eukaryota; kingdom Viridiplantae; phylum Streptophyta; class Magnoliopsida; order Malpighiales; family Violaceae; genus Viola; species Viola pubescens. Next base: position 3,345 of record NBIL01013681.1, read on the forward strand.
TAATTAATTAATGATCTCAGCTCGAGGTCTCATTCTTTTTTTTCTTCTACTCATTGTATTTGCTTCAAATTGGTTAAGCTCCCATACATATAAGTTAATACTGTTATCGTTCTTGTTAAGTATTTTTACATTGTATAAAACCAGCAGAATGCTGAGCTGGACCAGTAATCAATGTGCATTTTGATGATTTTTCTCTTTTTTTTTTTCTTTTTTTATCATGATTTGTCTTTTTTTTATGTTTGAGATATGATTATGGTCAACCAATGAGGGGTCAGTAAAGCATGGAACAAAATGCACCCTGAAACATAAGGATTTTTACACTCTAGAAAATGTCATCCACATGAACTCTACCAGTCTGTAGCACCACAAAATATGATGAGAATATCCACTCCAAGAAAATGAGAACAGAAATTTAGATGAGAGTTATTAAAACAAAAGGGTTGGAGAAAATTTTGATATAAAAAGAAGAAGAAAAAAGGAGAAATTAATAAACAAATAGTGATAAAAATCTTGGAACTCATCAAGTCCAAAAAGATCAAGGCCACACCTTGTTTTTCTGTCATCCACCACAGAAAGTTATTTGATTTTGGCATTTCAAAAAATTGGAAAAGGAAAAAAGAGGTAAACCAGCAAGCAAGCAAGCAGAGTAGTGAAGAGAAGAACAAGAGGAGAAGATGGCAATGAAGAACTGTTTCCATGTTAGTACAGTACTGTGCCCTACTAGAGGGACTAGTGTGGTTGTCCAGTCTTACCATCCTTGTGGTGTTTCTGTGGAAAAGCTCAATTTTAGGGGGCTGAATCCATCTTCATTACCCTCTGGTAGGGCACACTCACCATCCTCACTCCTTGCAAACTTATCCAGAAGAAGCAGAACCCATAAACCTCTCACTGTCTGCAAGGCTGCTGTAGATGAAGGTTTTCCTTACTTCCCAATCACTAGTTCTTATTTCTCCATCCATTTTATAGTCTTACATTCTACTATTATTTAAGTATCTACTGAAATTAATTTGATATACTACTTGGATTATGTGTTTCTATAAACTTAACCAACTTAGAAAAAAAATTATTTCTAACGAGGAATGTGCTTGTATTAATTACTTTTCTTCTTCTTTTAACTCTATCGCGGTAACTTTAATTACAATCAGTCTTGTCAGTTGTGCTAAACTAATATTAACATGAATAATTTAGTCAATTTATTTTATTTTTATTTCCTTTCATGTTAATAATGTTTCTTGATCTGTATGAATAAACTTTAAACGACAGATTGTAAAGTGGTGAGCGTAATAAAGATGTTAACAGTTGAAGTCGTGGATATACTAATTAAATAAATGTGAATGTACCAATTATATGCAGTTCTAGCGGTGACAGATGCGAGCTGGGATAAACTTGTGGTTGGGAATGAAACGCCAGTGCTGGTGGAGTTCTGGGCGCCATGGTGCGGTCCGTGCAGGATGATAGCACCAATAATAAAAGAGTTGGCAAAAGAATATGCAGGAAAGGTTGCATGCTACACGGTCAACACCGACGACTGCCCGAACATTGCAACAACATATGGGATAAGGAGCATACCCACCGTCCTCTTCTTCAAGAAGGGAGAGAAGAAAGAGAGTGTGATCGGTGCAGTGCCCAAGGGTACCTTGTCTAGCGCCATTGAGAAATACATAGATGCTTAGAATTTGAAGCAAAACTAATTTATAAGCATTGAATATATGAACCTACCTACAAGTTTGTTTATACCACTTCATGTTTATATGAATTCCAATCTCTCTTTGATTTCATGAGCATTTATTTTTAGTCTATTTGAGTTTATGGTAGCATATGTTACATTAGTTTTAGTGCCAGGATCAAAATTAGATTGTCACATCAAATGTTAGAACATTAATAAAAATAATGCATATATAAATAGACATCAAAAAAGTTGTGACTTTGTCCCATGGGAGATTTGAACCCATGGCCTCTTGGTAAACACGTAGACTTTGTGCCACTACACCATCAAAATTGTTGTGCATCACCACTCAAACTTTTATATTTATACTAATCTTTAGATTATTCTTAAATAATCTAGGAAGGTTTAACTAAAGTAATTATCCACATCTATAAAATAATTAATACAATAAGCTTCCAATTATATGTTAATTTAATTGATTTATTGTAGGAGTATTTATACTTTATGCAATTAGTAAATTAGATTTCATTTATGGATATAATCCGAAATATTCTCAAATTTTTTATATAATTTATCAAAATAATACTGTAATATACATTTAATTTAAATGTATATCATCATTCTAGACTTCAAAATTTTTTATTATTTTTTTATAATCTGAAAATTAATAAACTTAATAAAATTAAATGAAGTTGCTGGACATTTTCTTTATCCATTTTTACCATATAAATAAATTTGTTAAAATATAATTAGTTGTTAACTTATATTTTTTTCATCTAGAAATTCTTTGTATGAATATTTTGATATTCTTTATTTTTTAGTAGAAGTATTTTTATATTTTTTGTTTGCATGAATTATTTACGTGTATCCTATACTATATAAACTTAAAAGTACACTATATTATAGTTCCGGTTTTTCAAGTTCGTACTTTTTTAAAAGCCTGGTCCAATCACAGTCTGACTCCTGTTGGACTTTAAGACATTGAACTTATCGCCTCACCGATTCTGAGCTAGGTTTGGTTCTTACAACCTTGGTGATGAGTGGAATTAAGATGTTAGACTAGTTGTCGGTATACATGTTAGATTAAATAAATAAAAAAGTGAAATATCAGATGTTAGATTAATATTTGTGTTAGATCAATAAATAAATAGTAAATCTAAAGTTGGACTAATTCGGATGCTCTCCCTACCCCGTCTTCTATATTTAATCAAAATTAAAACTAAATAGCCGAGAATTTTACCAAAATTAAAATTTTGTTAGGCTTCCCTCATTTATTTCTCATTAAAGTCTATTTATTGCTCGTTAAGATAGGTCCTTATATTCTAAACGTTATATGTATCCTATAAAAGGAACACTTATAAACCCTCAAAGGGATCCAATTCTAAGAAATACAAGACTACTCTCTCATATCTGTTACCTTAATTTTTTCATACATCAACATTTAACGCATTCTATGGGGAATTCTTGGACAAAAAAAACTCTTTGATTTTTTACATTTAAATAATTTTTTATGCTGGTGTGTGGATTTTCTTTTGATTTCAAAAATAACGCAAGATCAGATGTGGCGGGTTTTGTACTCCCTCTCGTTGATCCTCAATTATTTCATCATTCTTCTTATACGGGGAAAGAGGTTGCTTTGCAAGTAGAGAAAGCTCTAAATCCAGAAAAATCTACTACGAATTTTGAAGATTAAAGACGACAAAGGCTCCAAGCACGTTCAGTATCAAAAGAAAATTTAAAGATCTAGATTTGTGGCCTGATCTACTTTTCCTAATGTTTATTCGTTCTTTTTTTTTTAGATCTCTCTGAGTTTCATTGCGAGTGGAATCCCAACGCATTCGCTCCCCACCATGAAATGTTTGCACTTTAAATACTTAGGTCTAATACAAGGGTAAAACCTAAATACACCCTTGACAAAGGGTCTTCATGGTGCGGGCTTGAAGATGTGATCTTGGGCTTGGCCGAAAGGTGGTGCAAGGGAAGGGTTTAGCCTAGGCGTCAATTAGGTGCGCGCGGTGGTCTTGCTCGCGGGCGCCCATGGGCTTCCTCACGCCTTGCTAGGGATTGCGCGACTGTTCTCATGGTTGGATCGGGCTGCCCATGAAGTGTCCAAGTCAAGCTTATATCAGTCGGGATCTTCGCAACGAAATCAGACGCTTGGCTGATTTAGTGGACAAGCAAAGATGGGTGATTGATGGCTTAAAACACGAGAGATGCAGAGATGACAACCAATCTAATGCACACGAGCATAAAAATCACAAATGTGACGAATAAGGGAGTGATGGATGTCGAGATTCAAGGTTTAATCTGCAGCAGATCCAACGCTCGATAGAAAAAATATCCAGACGCTCATGGATCAAGTCAATTCAACTTCCCACAAGCATGAATAGGATTTCACATGGAGGATTACAATAAATCCTCTTCACATTTTACTTTCATTCTCTGATGTAATTTTCAGATTTGATGTCCACCCTACATGATGATGGAGGAGATTTTTGCAAACAACTCTTGAAGATGATAAACCATGTTCACGAACATAGACAAAAGATCGACGAGCTGACATGAGTGAAATGTGATATCGACAATCAATTCGACGCGGAAATAGCAGGCCAGATGAAACCAAAGGTGACGGAAAATGATTCTTACGTTGCATCGAAGACAAACGGAAATAACAAGCTCGACAAGAAAAACGTCCATGGACTAAGTCATTATAACCTCGCACGACAGACAACGACATTGAAAATTTTCTTGATGTTTCTTTTTCTCGTGTCACTCAATTTTCTGACCTATGATTGACCGGCGGGATCTCAAAGGCATCCTCTCCACGTGATGATGATAAACATCTTAGAGATGGACTTCAGCGCAAAGTACAACGATTACGCGCATTGTAACATCAATGAAGATGGTCACAGATGAAACAAACGTGACGACTGAACAATGACACAAAGGGGATTGTCATGGCGATTCACACGCAAGGAATGTCTCACTCAACACATGGCTATCGCGAGATGGATCACAAAGGAGTTTAGGAGATGGTGGAGCAAGATGTCATTCTAGAAAGATGTTGAAAGTGTTATACTCACTGATGCTACAAAGGACCAATCACAAAGTTATTGATATCATTGGGAGAATTTATTAGCTTCAAAAGAGACAAGCATGGTAGACATAGAGACAAGGACACACATACAAGGACAACAATTACGTTGATAGAGAAAACCAGAAGTCTTATACGCAAAAGATGTAGAGATATGATAGAGAAGCGTATAGATCAAACATTTCATACAAGAGGACATCCATAGTCTCGTACGCACAACCAATGAAGATTGATTAAATCTTATATAGATCGCTGCAACCCAACAAGAAGATGACAATGATGATGACAAGGTGTTCTGCTCTGTTAAGTCGTTAGTTGCGGGAGATATCCTGGTTTAGATGCTCCCATGAAACTTCAAGATGCCTTTCTTGGAAGCATACAATGAGTCCCGTGTACATAACAACTATAAAAAAACTAAGAACGTCTTGACCGCTACAAGGAACTACATATTATGGACACTTGACGAAATACAACGTTAGACATGAGATGTTCAAATACACTTATGTTAAAGAACTAACAAGTTTTGAGGAAACGAGATTCAAACCATATGGAGGCTCTATTTAGAAGTCATTTGTCATCATTTCCTGTCGTAGATGTTGCGACCAATATTGATGCTATGGACACGAAGAAGGATGTAGTAAATCATAACGTTTACTCTTAGTTTGTCGTTGATGACTAATGACAATATATGTGAGAGAAATCTACATGTCCTTATTAGTGGCGCAACGCGCCATTATTGTATTAAGTCTTCGCATGAAAGTAAAGTGTCACATTCATTGAAGATTGAGCATAAGCGAGGAAATTGGGAGAAAAAAAGGATTCAAGAAAAGAAAGGTTGTTTTTACTTTTGTTTCGAGTCAGTTCCAACGACAACGTTTTGCTTTGTTTCAATCTTGTTAGTGAGCGACAACTTGTTAGTGTTGTTAGCGTTGTCGTTCGAGTTCAAACACCTGCGTGCGTATTGAATTGAACTCATTCTTTTATTTTACACGTGGCTGCTTGTGATTGATGGCGAGAAAAGTGGGACAGTTGTAACCGTTTCCTTCTTCCTCAATGCAACACCAAAATCATATAAAATGGAATAGAAAATCAGAATCGGGGCTTAAGCCCATTTCAGGCCAAAATCAAATTGTTTAATGAACACTCTCTCGAATTCAATGAATACTCCCCTCATCTTCCACCTCTAAAATCGCTTCTGCGCACATCTCCCCATTTCTCTCTAGAAGTTCGAATAAATTTCTTGAGTGAAACCATCGTAAACATCTCCATTTCTACTCGATTGAGCTGTTACTGCCTCTAGGCACGTGACAATTGGTAGCGGTGCTCTTTCCTGCTCCCATATGCGTCTATGGCGAGAAACAACAATAGTTGTGGCTCTCCAGCTCGTGGTCCTCGCGTTGGTGTTGTTGAGCATACGACTAAGATGCAACGAGTTCTTCAACAACCTATGGTGAAATCACGTAAAGCGGATCCAAGTGATGAAGTTTCTGATCTTGTGTTGAAATTATTGCAAGACATGGACATGACATTGCAAAATTTCATATCAAGGTCCAAAAAACCTAGGGTTTCGAATGAAGTTCCGATTAATGGTAGCCGCAATAGTAGGACTCTTCGATCATGGCAATTACGTTAAGGAAAGCAGAACACCACCAGTTCAAAGTCCTATTAATCGATTAAAACTTGGCGCTGCCTCTACTGCTTCTCCAATTTAAAAACCAGAGGGTCATCTAGGAACACCAACTACTCGAGGAAATGCTTCAAAGAGGAAGATGAATCCAGGTCTTCTAAGTATGGTACATTTTCATCCCCAATCAAAGATGCAAATGAGCATAGAACTTGTACTAGAACTTAAGAGCTTTGATGATGGTTATATGGAGGATCTTGTAACTAGATTCTTAATTATGGAAGATTTTAATGAGAGAACTCATAAGGAACCTTTGTGGTTGTTATGATGAGCAGATTCACTTTGGATCTGAGAGTAAAATGAAGCTCTGGTCTAGGATATAGTTGTATGAAGATGGATCATTGATATGGTATATGGAGCATGATAAGAAAGTTATTTATGTGCGAGATTTTGGAGTCGACAATGATGTTAGTAAGCTAACATAGTTGGAATTGAAGCATGAGTTTAATGTGGATAAAAACAGTGAGGAATCGATCTTGGATAACAACCTTGTGCAAGAAGACGTGATCAATTCCAAGGAAGTTGATCCAAAGGAGAATTTTATGGTTGTAAACAAAAGCTCAAAGATTTTGTGTGTGGTTGCAGAGTCCACTTGCAAGCTAGAACCTAAAGTAATGCATGTTGTAGGAGCCAAAGAGGTTCTAATTGAAATCTCAGATTCCACTTCCAACTCATGTTCTCTACTAAATGACCAGAACTTTGACAATCTTGTTGTTGGAAAGAATGCTCTAAATGTATGTATGTCTTAATTCGAGAGAGACGTGGAATTGGTGTGCACCATAGTGCTGTAAGAACCAACAACATTTTTTTTATGAGATGGATGGTGATTCTAGGGTAAACTCTTTACCTAATGGCATGAGTTATGGCAAAACAAATGTTCAGAAACATATTAGTAGTTTTGGTTTTGATCCAGGAGGAACCTTTGGAGTAATTGTACATGATGATTCAACTCTTATTAATATGGATTTGAGGAGAAACCAATTGCTTGGGGTGTTGGATGCCCCCTCTAAGGTGAGTGGTTGATCGTCACTCAAATATAATAAATACCACATGCCTATATGCACAAGTAAACTTGAGTATCATGGAGTAGGGGATCGAACACGGGGATAAAGATGAAATGCAATCCTAAGGGTATGACTGAGAACAACACACCAGAATGTAATGGGGGGGTTTTGCTTGGCTGAACACACCAGCCAAGGAGTGGAAGAGTTCTTCACTGGGCAATACTAAGAAGCAAACGAAGAAGGCAAGACAAGTTATAGGAGTATAGAGGCTAGACAAGTTTAAAGAGAATAGTTGATGGTAAAAACATGCAGATGCGAGATTAGAGATAAGAGAACTCAGGAGAATTAAATAGAGAAAGGTACTTAGCAAGGGGTTGTCTCGGGTTGTCCCTAGGGCAAGCCAGTCATCAATTCAATAATATTCTACTCTCTAAACTATAAACGTGCTATAGGGGCCAGATTCCTCGGTTACCCCCTGCTTTCCTTCTTAAAAGGAGCCACCCCCCGTTTCCACATATG
>NBIL01013682.1:0-10249 GCA_002752925.1 Viola pubescens var. scabriuscula
TAAGCAGGTTTCACTACAGTCATCCGGAACTTGGATTTCGTAATCACACGCCCAAGGAAGGAAGAAGTAGACATCCACCCGATCACAACAAGATTGTGAAACGGTGGGGAGAACAGCCAATCTCACGACCACCCGACTGACGCTCGAGGAAACCGTTGGGAGTTGTCTTCTCCCAGTTCGTTATCTATTGACTAGATCAGTTCTGCGGAAAGATCTAGTTAATAAGGCATCACTGGTAACTCTTAATCCCGCGCTTAGGCCATGGGAGTGATGTTGATAAGGAGAGAATAAAGGATCATGGAGACTGAGATCCTATAGCAGCTCTACAGTTTGGTGATGAATATTATTGTGTCCATGATTGCAACTCTTATCTCATAGTCGTTAACCTCTACTAGGAATTTTGTCTCACTTTTGTTTCAAATCCAACACATCTATCATCGTCTTGGTCAAGGACACTCTCCTCCTTGGTCAAGACCGTTTAATCACTTTAATCACTCTTTTTGCTTCCCTCACAACCAACAAATCATTCATGCTGAATATTCAATTACATCTAAACACAATCATTTGTTCCTTACTCTCTGTGGATCGATCCTCTTACTGCTATACTCGAATCTATATTTGAGTCTAGTTATAAGTTGACTTATAAATTTAACTCTTGATTCTGCGCCTCGCGACGGGTGCGGTCATGTCCCTTGGATTGTGGTGAAAAGGTCGATAGTACCCCTGAGGTATTATCATGCATTATCAGTATTGAAATATGATGTATTATTAGCCAAGTCCTAGGTGTTTCTTATATATGCATTTTTTTTTCAAGTGTTCAACTCACCAGTTTAAATTATTTGTGCGTTATGAGGACTTAGGACTTTAGCCAGGAGCTATGAAGTACAAACACTTCATTTTTATGTCGTAATTTATATCGAATATTATTTTCGACACCAACACACGACATGTGTTAGAGTCACTACCGCTCGTGTCTAATTTTTTTATCATAATTCTCTGCAATTAGTGGTGCAAAATAGATATTTAGCATAAATTACTAATGTCAAAAGAAATTATAGGACTAAACTTAATTTAAATTTTGACTTTTCAATTGCATTATGTTTAAAGATATAATTGAGATTCACTTTTTTTTAATTACTATGAATGATAATTCAATATTGTCATGTAATTTTTAATTTTTTCGTGTCACAATGTTTGTATTCGATTCTTGTCCGGTGTCTGTGTCTATGCTTCATTTGGGTATTCTGCTTCACTGGACACATGTGTAATGCTTGACAAGTAATTTAGGAAAAAAATATTCATAATGTAATTTGATTTTGGACTAGACCACCACTCCACTTACATTCTGAAATACTCGATAGCCTTTCTTTTCTCCCTCCTCAAAGTTCAAACTTCAAACACAATTGAGCAAACAACAACTACAACGATAGTGGCATGATCAAGCACCACCGTGACCTCCATCAGTACCACCGTCACCACTATCATAATCTGACAGCGCATAGAGAGGGCATTCTCCATTTGCATTCCATCAGTACCATCGTCACCACTATCATAAGTGTTCAACTCACCAGTTGGGTGTATTTCTAGGTTACGAGGACTGAGGACTGAGGACTCTAGTCAGGAGCTATAAGGCGCGAACACTTCATTTTATGTCATAATTTGTACCAGATATTATTTCCGACATCGACACGGCACGTGTAAGACTCACTATCTCCCACGTCCAATTTTTTTGTCATAATTCTCTGTAATTAGTGGTGCAAAATACATATACTGCGTAAATTATAATTGTTAAAAGAAATAATATGACTAAATTTAATTTAAAATTAACCTTTTAATTGTATTATGTTTAGAGATAAAATTGAGATTCACCTTTTTTTTTTTTAAGCAGTTAGGAAGGTATAAACTCCAATCATATATTCACACATCAGTTAATAGTTAATACCATAGTTTTAAAAACCGGACCGGACCGGCCGGTCCAACAGGGTTTTTTAGGTTTCCGGTTCGATTCAGCTATCTGACCGGAAATGCATGTGAACCGGGTCCGACCGGCCGGTTTTCACTCAACCGGCGAACCGGCTGGTTTGATTAGCCAATACCAAAAGACGTCGTTTTGGTTTTTATTTTTTTTTTAAATGAAAATTTTGATGGGCCAGCTCATCAGAATTTAAAAACCATCCAGTTCAATTATCTCGGATTGAACGGTTCGATATGAGAATCCGGTCGAAATCGGTTGAACCATAAAATTTTGCTGTCCGATTTGCTGTCCGGTCCGGTTTTGAAAACTATGGTTAATACAACTTTGTTAATAAAATAGTTAGTATCTCAAGCATTATTCTAATAAAATTAAAATTCCAAAGCCAATTTTTATCTTCTAAAGTGGGAAATCAAAATTAGTGTTGATTGAGCGTGGCTAATAAAAACGAGTGAGAGCAATTGACTAGAAACACATCAAAAACAGTAATTAATCATTACCTTAATTGTTGTGAAAGTGGATTGAGAGTTATTATATTGGAGGACGTACAACAAGAAGACAAATTGATTTACCGAGGGCTGTATCTCATCTCAATTCAATACTCCCATCTTTCGTTATTTCATAAATGACCAATTAGAGAAAAAAGTTTGTATTTAAAAAATTGTCTAATTATATTTTTTTAAATAATTGTTGAAAATTTGTAATAATTATTCAGTAATACTTGTTTTTTCTTTAGTTAGTATAACGAGTAATTACTATAGTTTTGAAAACCGGATCGGACCGGTCGGTCCGACAGGTTCGATCGGGTTTTTTTGAGTTTCCGGTTCGATTCAGCTATATGATCGGAAATGCATGTAAACTGGGTCCAACTGGCTGGTTTTCACCCAACTGGCTGGTTTTGGTTTTTTTTTTTTTAAATGAAAATTTTGATGGGCCAGCCTATCAGAATTTTAAAACCAGCCGGTTCAATTATCTCGGATTGAACAGTTCGATATATAAACAGTTCAAAACGATCCAATGAATCAATCCTGTCAAAACCGGTTGAACCATAAAATTTTACTATCCGGTTTGCTGTCCGGTCCAGTTTTGAAAACTATGGTAATTACGGAGTAATTAAAGTTTTTTCTTTAAAACAAATAAATAAATAAATAATCCTACTCTTTTTTTTTCACTTTTATTTTTCACTACTTCATCCTCCCACCCTCGGTATACCTTCTGGAACTTGTACTGGAGTCTACATACAGAGTACAGACACTACACAGCCGCACGGCCGCGTGAGCAGGTCCCTGAAGCCTCAAGCTTCGCCTCCATAGACACTGACACCCACTCACAGTCAACAAGCTATTGGGAACGCAGATCGGAGGTGGGTGGACCTGGACCGTTCCTGGTAACTATGCAACAGACCTCATTCTTCTTTCTTTCTTTTTTTACAGAGAGTGAAAGCTTATTATTATTATTTTCCTATTTTGGCCTGGCCTCCTTAGTTCCCACTGTCGGAGTGAAAAGGGAAGAAGCCAAAGTCACATTTGAGGTACTTTTCTTGCATTCTTAAGTGCCAGCTGAAAATGCAAGTGGATCAGAGTGAAGAAGTCAGAGAGCGTAGTATAGTCGTAAGGGACGAGGCGCAAAATGGAGAAATTCCACAAGCCCAGTCTATCATCTACACTTCTAAGGTTCTGAAATAAAATTCAATGTTTCTTTAATATTTCTCTTATTTACTGTTGAAAATGGATAGATTCTGCTTTCTCCCAAATCCGGTCTCATGATGGCCAAAACAGCTCCCGCCAGAAGCATCAAATTTGAATCTCTTTATGGTTATTAATCTAGGGATAGGAATGGAAATTTTGAGCTCAATTTGCGTATCTTGAAATGGCAATTTTTAAAGCGTTTTGTTTCTCATATTGGATTTCGTGCATGTTCAAGTTGTAAGATGTTGAGGCAGCTAACTCTTTTACTTTGGAGAAAACAATGGTCTGATGCAATGTATATTCCTTAATTATTTGCTTATTTATTCTTGTGTTATGTACCAAACTGCGAAATGTGCTTACCGTTTAGTATAGTTCCTGAGTTTCTTTTTCTCTTCTTGTAAACTTGGATTAGTTTAAAATTGACCTTTCTTGAATAGTTACAAGCCTTTTGGGGTTTGTGGAAATCTTCAACTGATTTGGTGATGGAGATAGAGCTCAAAATTCGGTGAGGAAAAAAAGAACTATAGTTGCATTTAGAGTTTCATTCTCATCTAAATGAGAAGCTGGTAATTAGAGTGAAGCCAAGGTCTATATATTTTTGGCTAGAGTATGTTCCTCACTACAGGTGTGATATGAACCATGCACTGGCTATACTTATGCAAGCCTTCAGACTTTTCTTGAAAAGAGTTCATCATATTCTGGGGAAGTTGGTGATCAGGATGTTGCTATGACATGAAAGATGATTAAGAAAATGGTGGTGGACAGTTTGATGAAGAGAAAACAGGAGGATGATAAGAAGAAAAAAATCCTTAGAGGTTCATGTTGTGAATTTAGCAAATGCTAAGGGAATACTAAAGAGTAAAGTTCTAATTATAAGTGTCTGTGTTCTGTGCCAATGCTGCCTGTCCAATCATATCCGTCCCTAACCGCGAAGACCATCTTTTACTGGGTAAAGTCGTCCTGCAAATTTGACTCAGCATGAAACACTTGTCTACTAGATGCGTGAAAAGCTAAGTTTTTTAAACAGGGGAGGCATATTGTTCATAATTTTTTTGTTGATATAAGGCATATTGTTCATTTTAAGGAATGGCAAGAAATTTCCCAAATATAATCCAAAATATTTATGATTGACATATTTGGCGCTCAATGTGGGAATCATTTGGATTCACCAAATGGTCAAAGAGATGATTAAGGTAGCGGCGACAGGTAGATCTACTAGTAAATGGGTTTATTTTAAGATTCTTGATATGGTAATGTCTACCTTTGGAGATTTTTTTTTTCAATCAAACATGCAGCCTATCTCCATTTTTAATTAGGTATGGAATTCTTAGGGAACTCTAAATCTGATAATGATGACAAGATGATTTAGGTGATTTAGATGGAGTCACACCATAAAGAAGATGGTTTTTTAGAGGACATTTCCACTATAGTTTTTGCGGAAATTCTGTGTAACATATGCAGAGATTGGGAGTTGAGAATAATCAGGGGCAGTAGGGAAGTACTGCTGTGGGGTTTCAGAATCCCAAAGCAGCAGGTCATATAGGGAGGACTAGGGTAACATCACTAATGAGTGGTCCGCGGTCCCTGCTTTTGTGTGCAAAATTAATTAAAATGTCTGCTAATAGTTGATGTGAATAACAATAGGCCTTCGCTATTTTTTTGGTTTATGAGGTAATTGAACTACTGGCAGCACTGTGTTACTTATTGTTTGTATGAAATTGAGAACTTTATGAATTATCTCTATTGCCTCTCTTTGTTCAGTATTGGTGGTGTCTGTCTGTTATTTAATCAATATTTGTATGCATGCAAACACATGCACCCCCGTACCTATTCAATGTAAGAAGTCCTAGAAAAGAAACATTTTTCGTCTTTCCGTTGCTAATAGTATTTATGTGATTTTTTTATGCCTTTGATATATTATGAACGGGAATGAACGTTAAACCACTTATGGTTAACCTAACCTGTGCAGAAACTTCAAGATGATCTACATGCATTAGGGCTGAAAATCAAGCAGCATGAGGACAACATTAAATTTATAAAGACACAGAAAAACAAGTTAGATGACTCCATTCTTGATTTGCAAGGTACACTTGTACTCTTTTTTTATTTCCTTTTTTCTTTTATTTGATAGTATTTGCATACCGTGGGAGATAAATAGTACAGAAAAACTAGATTTATCAGAAGGGCTAAAACATATAGAAAGCCTGAGCTAAACTAAACCAGATGATTCAGCTGCCATTACCTTCCCAATTACATTTCTTAAACTGAAGCTACACCCTAAGTGACAAGATTGAGAATATTATTCATTAGCATAATCTTTTCACTTGAAGTGCTTGTCCTAGTGGAACAAGTCCTTGTTTTGGTTGCTGGGGCACTGCCACTCGTACACTTGGCTTGTGTTTCTAAATTTATATTGTTTGGTTATGGGAAACGGTGTTGCTCCTGAAGTTTCGGAAAGCTGCATACTCCAAAATGGTGTGCACAAAAATAGAAAGTTCATTACTTCAGATCAAGGGTGATTTCAGTTTTGAGGAGTTCAACCTGATGTGATAACTTGCACTTTGGCGGCTTGTTTTTTTATCAAAATGGTGCATTTTGTTCCTCTTTTTGTCCCTATACCTTCTCATCTTATGGATGACGTCTCAGTTATACTTGGCAAGTATCATTCTTCAACTCCATGTAATGGTGAGAATGATGACCATGCTGCTAATCAGAGTGAGGAAGAAACAATCAAGCAAATTCTGCAGTATGAAAAATCTGCCGCGAGCATCTTGTACCATCATAAAATGCAGTATAATACACAGGTGTCTCATATTTCATTGACCAAGGATGTGCTTGGTGTTGTGGCCACACTTGGCAGAGTAGGTGATGAGAATCTTAGCAGGTCAGGTGGTTTTTTTATTAGAAGTTAGAAACTGTATGTTATCGAGCTTTTTCGGTTTCTGTAGCGTATTAATTTACTGAATTGAATGGTCATTACACATTTTAAAGTAAGACTAGACCACATTAGTATTCCATGATGAAAATTGACTCATCCCTGATCAATTTAAAACAACGTGCAGATTTCAATACTAGCATAAATTATTCTTTCTATTTTCTAATGCTGAGTGAATTCCATATGCTTCGCGATTTCTAAAGATCACATGTTGATTAGAGTTGAAACAAAATTGAATGGCCTCTTTACATTTTAGGTTCGTTATTGGTTTCTGAAGCCTAATAATGTTAATCCTTGATAAATCTGCACCATCTTAATTCTTCTGCGTAGGCTTCTTTCCGAGTACTTAGGAGCGGAGACCATGCTTGCAATTGTCTGCAAGACGTATGAAAGTGTTCAAGTTCTTGAGACATATGACAAGGAAGGCCACATTAATAAAGGTGTTGGTCTTCATAGCCTAGGTGCTTCTATTGGAAGGACTTTGGATGGTCGATTTCTTGCCATTTGTCTTGAGCACTTAAGGTATGGATCTCAACTGTTGTTTTTGGATATCCAGTTGTACTGTTTGTAAAAAATTTAAAGACAACTCTTCCTTTATGCAGGCCCTATTGCGGGGAATTTGTGGTTGATGATCCACAGAGGAGGCTTGATCTCCTAAAGCCAAAATTACCCAATGGGGAATGTCCACCTGGATTTATTGGTTTTGCAGTAAATATGATCAATGTTGACTGCATGAATTTATTTTACCTCACTGAAGGTGGACATGGGCTCAGAGAAACTCTATTTTATAACCTGTTCTTGCGTCTGCAAGTTTATAAAAGCAGGGAAGACATGCTGCTTGCTCTTCCTTGTATAAGTGATGGAGCCATTTCACTGGATGGAGGAATTATTAAGAGAAATGGTTTGCTTTTCCTAGGCAACCAGTAAGTAGTTCTGTCTTCATAAGTAGGTTTTTCCTCTTAAAGATGATTTAAAAATACTGCATATTCGCTGCATTTCATGATTCCACATATGATAGATTTCAGTTCTATGTTTGCAGTACTCTTTGACTCAAATGCTTTAACAAAAATGGTATTTCTGCATTATGTAGAATTGTCACGCCAATTGAAGTAGACTGTCTATATGTAGCCTTTACCATTTGAATTTGTGGCAATCTTCTGTGGGTTTTTCAGCTTCTCTATTAATTTCAGGAGCATGTTGTTCCAGATAAATTTCTTTATGCTAAAATTTTATGAACTTCGAAGTTCCTTCTTTTGAGGACTCACTTCCGTTGGTGTAGCTTAGCTTCCATCTTCAATGTCACGAGTGCATGTGAGTGCATGTGAGTGCATGTGAGTGCATGTGAGTGCATGTTCTTTATTTGCAAGTGAGAGTCAAATAAAATCATTTATAACTAGTCAGGATTTCTTCAATCTGGTATGGAAATCAGTTCTAAAAGAAAAAAGAAAGAAAAGAAATAGAACTGGCAGAGAATCTACATTCTTTCTTTCTTTCATGTGTGGTGAAATTTCTCAATGTTTCTTAGGTTGTCGTATGAGATGATTGACACAAGCAGATTACATCTGTCAGTGTCATTGCCTTTTCTTGTTTTAGATTTTCTTATTCTGTTTGCATTTGTCATTGGTTTCTGACAAATAGAACTTTTTGCTGCAATTTCCTTGCTCTGGAACTTGTTTTGTAAATCCAGAAATGATGTGGGTGTAAGATTTCCAAAACCTTCAGTTACATCAAGTCTCCCCGACCACTGCAAGGAAACTGAGAAGCAGCTCAAGGAGACAAACTGGAAGAAAGAAAAAACGATGGATGACTTGAAGAGAGAACAAGAGCTACTTCGTGCTGCCAAATACAGTTTTGAAAGAAAGAAGGAAGATTTTGTCAAGTTCCTGGCACAGAGCTCAGCTTATGCAGCTCAGGTATTGGGGATACATTAAGCATATTATTTTTCTAGTTGGCATTGATAATATATGTGCGAAAATCGATTGAAAGAACTTTTTTGATGGTTTAATCAATTTTCATCAAATGCTTGAAAAATGAATTTGATAGAAACTAGACAAATTACCGGGACATCACTTTTTTGATATTGATTATTATTTTCTGGAGGACTAGTAGTTGCATTTTAGAGAGACAAAATAATTGACTAATCAGTTTGATTATATTCGTCGATATAGTTGGAGGGAATTACTATTATGCTACTAGTAGCCGTAGGTTTATTTCCTTACTGTATGCGTTGTGTTCCAAGTGCAATGCAATTCTATAAAATGATTTTAGTTCTAACCGATGGTCTTGATTGAAATGATGGTGTACTATCAGCTGCAGACGGCTAGAGGATGATGGTTATGGGATGAGCTTCTTACATTCATCTTTGTACTGAATGGCTTAAGATATGTTTTCTCCTCTCGGTCTGGGAATCGGCTATCCTGCCAGAACTGCAGTGGCATGCATTTTTCAACTCACTAGGAGTAGGAGCAATTGCCTCTGCAAATTCATGTTGTAATGAAAGTTGAAACTGGGAAGCAATACTTGCATCTCTAAATATGCTTTCTGGAAAATCCTAGTTTGTAACTCTAACTTGATAGCCTCATTTTGTATTGCTTCTTCGAAGCCAATAAGGATGGAATTTGCATTAGCGATAATTGCAATCACCATCACTTTATTGGTGGTCTCTTGCCGGGTTCTTTCTTTTTTAACTTTGATGGTGACTTGCAAGGGATTGTTATTAAACATCTTCAATACTCCAACAATCAATTCTCTCTTTTTAGTCCCGTAAAAATGAACATAAATTGTAAAAATGAAAAGAAATCTTGGTTTGCGTAAAGATAACAAGACGGTCAAGGAGCGGTGAATGAGATTCTTTGTTTTGGTGTGCCCTTTAATTTTAATTGTAAAGTGCAAAATACTTCCCTTATTGTCATTCTCTTTTCTTTCTTTTTTTGATAAAACCTCTTAATATTCTTCTTCGTCTTTCCCTTTGTTCTAATCTCGGGAACTTCAAACGACTGTACTCATGGCTTTCTTTGTACATAAAACAAATTGCGTGCGTTTCTTGTAAGATCGTACTCCATTATTTTGTTGACCCAATTCGTTTATTGTAACATCAGATGTCCTTTTTTTTAAACACAAAAACCTCCGATTCTAAATCAAACAATTAAATTTCAAATCTCTGAAGATGCAAACATCTGCACCGCGGTCGAAATCATGGCTTAGCAAATCTGGAAAAGAGAGAATTTGAATCTAGCCGATGACGACATAGTTAATGACGGATCTGAGCATATATAGTGATGACTGACGAGAAAATGTGGTGATAAAGTGGAAGAGGGAATGAGCTAAGATTGCGGAGGAGAGAGGGAAGATGAAGGCTAAGACGATGATGTAGAAAGTTTTTGGGGATTGTTTTGGGATTGAAACTGATTCCTTGACTATGTCTTTGATGGAGAGAAATTGGAGCTCTTCCGCCTCTAGATCCATTGTCGGTCTGATATGAGCTTGAGGAGTGCAGCCCGTACCTTTCTAATAGTCCGCAAGAGGGCTCATGTGTTGTGAGCACGGTGACCCACAACCGGTACCCGACTCGTAGCTGAGGCTCGCTGGACAAAGAGATGGCCCTGCTGATCATTCGGACACTCCGGAGTGAGGAGGCAAGTATCGAGCCGCGGA
>NBIL01013735.1:0-12808 GCA_002752925.1 Viola pubescens var. scabriuscula
ACAAAATCCTAAGGGTGAGGCTCTTAGGTAGTGGAAGTACAATTCGGTTTGTGAATTGGAACCACTATAAATCATTGTGTTGTTTCTACTTTCTTTGCTTTACTTGTGCAGAAATTTTGAAAGCCTATTCACCCCCCCTCTAGGCCGGTTATTGAATTATCAACAAGTATCATTCCGGTTTTATTCTAATTTATTTACTTTATTATTTTCACCAATCAAAAATTACCTATAAATAGTAAAATGTTATTTAATTTGAGATAAACAAAGAATTTCAAGACGTCATTTAATTTGAGAGTGAGTGAGTACTTTATATCAAAGGTTCTTCCTACTATTATTTTTTATTATATCGGGTTATTAGTAGTATTATTATTATTACTTTTCTTTTGAAAGGAATTATTATTATCTATTATTATTAGAAATGGAAAATAGTAATCTTATCTGGACAAGATTTATTTAACCCATTAGAATGGTTGGAAAAAGTAAATAAAAACAACAAAGAAACCAAAGAAACCCGCGAGATTTGGATCAGTTTGTTACATAACAACATCAAGCAAGAAGAACCTTTCGCACTTTTGAATTTGCACTTTCCAATCTCCATCCTCTCTCCATCATCAATTCAATACACGAAACGACGCAACGTACCTCAAAACGGCAGTGCAACAACATGGTTTGCTCATCTCTCTTCTCGCACTCTTTTTTTTTCCTCCTTTTTCAATCATCACCAGCTTATACTAATACTAATATTTAGTGTTTTATCTTTGGTACAATTTTCAGGACGACGAGGCTAATCACCGGCGACGAGGTGTTCTGATTTTGGCATATCAGAGTTTAGGGATAGTGTTCAGTGACCTGTGCATTTCCCCTTTGTACGTTTATAAAGCTACGTTTTCCGGCGGACTCCGGCGATATCACTCTGAAGATGTAATTCTTGGGTCGCTTTCGTTGATCTTCTGGACTTTAACGCTCTTCTCGCTGTTTAAATATGTTTTCTTCATGCTCACTGTCAATGACAATGAAGAAGGTATATATTTAGCTCAATTTCAAATTCTTGGTTAGCTTTTGCTCTTGCTACTAATCCCGTTTAGTGTCATTGCTGAATTAGTTAATGCTTTTTGCAAAAGAAAGATGCCCAGATGTTTTAAGTGTGTTAGGTGTAATGTTAACGTATGATCCCGAAATGTAGCGCCGGGACTTGGGACATTGTCTACAAATAGGATTCATCAATGCATTGGTGTTAATTCCATTTCGCATTAGACGAAATTGGCGAAATTGGAAGAGTAAAGATATTTTTCTTTGCTGGTTAAATTGTTGATCTTACTGGGTGATTTTGTAGGAGGAATTGTGGCGCTGTACTCGCTGATTTGCAGGCATGCAAAACTTAGTTTGCTTCCTAATCAGCAAGCAGTGGATGAGGAGCTTTCAGCATATCGAGGGACAAGTCAGTCTTCATCTCTATTGAAAAGGATAATGGAAAGACAGAAGAAAATGAAAACAGTTCTGCTTCTTATTATGTTGTTTGCTGCTTCCATGGTTATTGGAGTTGGTCTCCTCTCACCTGCATTTTCTAGTAAGCTTCTGACTGATGATTTGCATTTGTGATTTATTTTGGTCATGTTTTTGCAGCTTAAACTTTTGTTCTCATGGATACTTGCTCTTTTGCAGTTCTTTCTTCTGTTGAAGGACTTCAAGTTCAAACCAGCAGTTTGCAGCATGGTTAGTACGATTGCTACGAATTGAGCTTTATTTCCTCGGATTTGAATTGAATAAAGAAATCATCAAGGAAAAGGGGTTTCATTAAAGAAAAGAGAAAGAAAAAAAAATTACAACCAAAGGCGACCATACTAAGGCAACCTGCAAAAGCTGACTTTTATGAACGAGCTTGGGTGTCCGAAACATGAATTGCTGTCTTTAATATGACTTTCTGATCAAACGAACAATGGATGTTGAGTACAGAAACCCCATGTCCATCATGTATGAGATATGATTTATGAGCCTTTTCACCTATTAGCATATTTTAGGTCGGATGCTTTTACATAGAATCAAAGACTAGCTTGTGCATTCCTTACAATTTTGCCAATGTTTCTACTTGGCGATCTCTATTGTTTGAGTGTTTTCTAAGCTAAATCCTGACTTCTTATGTTTCTGTTCCTTAGCATTATAATGGCAGAAGGGGAACCTCAATTTGACTCTCTTAGGTTCAGCACGATTTTAGTAGTCAAGGAGAAAAAACTGCGAGTGAACCGTTTGCATATATTTTTCTACCACAAAAACCCTTCCATAGTTATTACGAGCTACTAACACTTCTGCATACCCACAGGACTGGTGATTGTCATTGCCTTGCTTGTATTGATTGGCCTTTTTGTTTTGCAACATTACGGCATGCACAGGATGTTATTCATGTTTTCTCCCATCGTGATTCTGTGGTTACTGTCCATTGCTGCTCTTGGAATCTACAATATTATTCATTGGAATCCTAGAGTATATGTGGCTCTTTCCCCACATTATGCCTACAAGCTCCTTAAGGACACTGGAGAAGATGGCTGGATGTCTCTTGGGGGAGTACTTTTATGTATTACCGGTAATACTGCTTTTATTTTAATTTTGATCTTCAAGTTTTTGCATTTGTAACTCATGTTGCCCTTTGTTTCCCACTGTAGGAACTGAAGTTATCTTTATAAGCCTTGGGCAGTTCACTGCTTCATCATTACGGGTATGTGCATCAGATATAATGAAAGAAATAGATTGACTTGAATGCACATCATCTTCAATGAACTAAAATCCTCTACACATAAATTGAAGAACTCGAGGTCAGAAAGCCATTGTTGATGATACCCTTTAAAGCACATGATCTTCAATGAACTAAAATCCTCTACGATATATATACCTGAATCAGCCAGTGATTTGATTTGATATTCAAAAGAAATTCATCACAATAGTTAGCAATTAGCATAACATATTTATGCAGTTGATAAATATTAGTAATCCCTCATGACCTGGTCTATTTCCAGAATATTCCTTCTAAAAGCATCAATATTATGGTTATCATTCATGGCGTATGTATATTTTTCCTCATCCCATTCTGCACATATACCCTGAATCCAGTAGAATGTACTAAAACCCATAAGAACCGGTTTGGATGTGTAGGTTGCATTTTCTTTCGTTGTGTATCCTTGTTTGGTGCTTCAATACATGGGGCAGGCTGCGTTTCTTTCAAGAAATCTTTCTGCAGTATCAATGAGCTTCCATTCTTCTATTCCAGGCAAGTTTTCTGAAGCATTAATTTATTCCTTATCATGATTTGTTTTACTTCCTCTATTTTCACCAATTTTATACTCATCAAAAGGACTGAAAATGCTACGTTTACCTTTATTATACCTAAGCTGCTAAGTTTACAAATATGATTTTCTTTTACTGCAGAACAAGTACGAGTTCTCTGGTATTTCGTAAAGTTTCTTTTGATACATAAATTTCATATAAAATTACTACTTATTCATATTTCTGTTTTTATTTAATTTGTTTTGTTTCTTAAACTTCTCTAACAGAGTGCTTTTGTCTATGCTTTTAGATTCCTTCTTCTGGCCAGTCATGGTAATGGCAATCTTGGCTTCAATTGTTGCCAGTCAGGCTGTAATGTCTGCCACTTTTTCAATTATCAAACAATGCCATGCATTAGGATGTTTTCCTCGCATCAAGATTGTACACAAATCAAAATGGATAGATCGCCAGATATACATCCCAGAGATAAATTGGGTCCTTATGATTCTCTGTCTGGCACTTTCAGTTGGTTCACGTGACAGTAATCACATTGGAAATGCTTATGGTTAGTTCTTTTTGTTTGTTTTATATTTTACATGAGACGTCTTCTATAACACTGTAAATCTGTTTAGTCATGACCTTCCCTTGTACAATCTTTATTGATAGTAGTTTTCTTGACATATGTTAGTGATACTAATTCTGAGACCTGAATTGCAGGGTTTGCATGCATGACTGTGATATTTGTGACTACATGTTTGATGTCATTGGTCATCAACCTTGTATGGCATAAGAATCTCCTGGTTGCCCTTCTATACTTCTTATTCGTTGGAGGAATGGAGATTGTATTCCTCTCATCATCTCTTATGAGAGTTCCGAGAGGTGGATGGGTTTGTCTTCCGGTTTCTGCTGTGTTTATGGTCGTTATGTATGTGTGGCACTATGGTAACAGGAAGAAGTATTTATATGATTTACATAACAAAGAACCCATGAAAGGGATACTTACACTGGGTCCTGGACTTGGGATTGTAAGGATTCCTGGGATTGGCCTCGTCTATACAGAGTTAGCGAGTGGAATCCCAACTACATTTACTCAGTTCTTAACCAACTTACCTGCTTTCTACCAAGTCGTTGTATTTATCTGTGTTAAGACTGTTCCCGTTCCTTATGTCTCCCGAAATGAGCGCTATCTTGTTGGCCGGATTGGCCCCAAACCTTACCAGATGTACCGTTGTATTATCCGGAATGGTTACAAAGATCTCCACGAAAATGGAAGTGGCAGTAATGTTGAAAATGCTATCGTGATGAGCATTGCAGAGTTCATCAGACTGGAAGCAGAAGGATCTACAGAAGGGCGGCCTGCAATCTTGAAGACATCTGAAACGTTTGGGAAAAGGTTTATAGTGGCGGAATATGATAGCATTGGTGAAAGCAGCAGTTTCAATTTCCCAGTCACCTTAAGCAGTAGTCGGTCGCCTACACTGCGGAAATTGAAGTCCATGTATGAGCAGGAGTCGGCACCACTACACCGTAGGCATCAGATTCAGTTTAAGTTATTGGATACAAAGTTCAAGGATTCACGGGTGAAAGAAGACTTGTCGGTGCTTCTCGAAGCTGAGCATGCTGGAGTAGCATACGTTATTGGACACTCTTACATAAAGGCGAAATGGAACTCCCCATTCTTGAAGAAGTTTTTGATCAATGTCCTCTACTCTTTCCTACGGAAAAATTGTCGAGCTCCGTCTGTCAGCTTAAATATTCCTCAAATTTCTTTGATTGAGGTGGGTATGAACTACTTCTTGTAGTTCCATATGTAAAACGTGAGTGTCTTCTTGAGATGTGCAGTTTCTGGCATGATTTTCATGCATGGAATCGCTATTTGGTTCATGATTTCAGCTTTGAAACTGTAGCCTGGAAAAAGAAGAAGAGAGTATATTAGCTCATCAGCAAGGATTTCCTGTTATTAGGTTTGCCAAATTTCCAGCTAGTATGGCAATCTGAGGAGATGAGAGGCAGGAAAATTTAACTAAGGAAAAGAAACAAAATTTTATTTTCTTTATATGGTTTTTGTTTTATAAACCAGAAGAAAATGATCTGTTTTGTTTAAGGTAGGGAGTGAATTTTGAAAGATTAATTTGTAGCTGTAAAATAGGAACACGTTGATGTTGAGACCTCCTGATGAAGACGATCACCCGTTAAGCAGTAGAGGCATGATATCGTGTGTTTAGTAGTATTAATTATCGTTAGAATATCGGGGATAGAAGTCATGAACTATATCACAAAAATGAAATAGTTAACTTTGGTGATTGTTACAAAATAAAATAATTATCACATGATAATAATGTCACATCGGTACTTATAATGTCGTTAGTTGTAATGTCATTCATTAAGATATTGAATCTTTTGAAAAATTAATAATAATAAAAAAAAAACGTACACAAATTTAAAAAGATATGATTTTGGAATGATTTCGTATTTGTAAGTATGTGATACATTTATAAACGCATAATCTAACGTAGATATCGTATTTGTAAGTATAAAATTTATACTTTAACAAAATACGAAATTTGATATTAATAATATGATTTCATCTCACAATAGAAATTAAAAAAATAATAATAACGTATATAGAAATAATAAATTATTTCTTTCCAAATTATATTATTGACAAATCAATCTACAATGTTGGTTGTGCTATAGAAAATACGGAATGTATTGGACGATATACTTAGATTAGATGAATATGGTAAAAAAAACAAGAAACAAGAAACAAAAGAAACTAAAGTCTAGGAATAATTATTGAGCTGATAATCCGCAGATTCCCAGACTTGAGGGGCAGGGCAGCCAACCAGAAGAATTAAATTCAATACAATTCCCTAAATAAACAAGTACACTACAGTAACACCTGCACCTCCTCACATGCTATAAAAGCCTCAACTACCATACAAACAAGTTGCCTTTCTTTTCCCATTTATTTTACCACTAGTACCCACCATTTTAACCCAAATAGAAGAAGCAAAACAAAAAAGCACGTTCTTTACTAAATTATAAATTAGGGTTTTCCTTTCACTCAATCCAAATAAAAGGAAGAAATCCCCAATTTTTTGTGATGCAAATAATTAGGGCTTCTGATCATCAAAGCTAAATGTTGAGCTCTTCTTGCTCATACCGCCCAATTTTTGCCCCATCCATTCCCAAAGTTAGAGTTTTTCACCCTCGCAGAAGCCCTTCCCTTTTAACCCGCACTTCCCGGATCTTCGAATCCAATTCCAAGCTCTCAAGACCTGTAAGTACCCTTCTTCCCCAAAACATTTCAAATTCGTCACCTTTTAAACCTTGTTTGGTTGAAGGAGCTTAGAGCTGTTAGCTGTAATGTGTTGGTTGTCAGGAGCCAAACTCCTGGTTGCTGCGTTAGCTGATTTTGAGGATAAACTGTTTTCTGAAGGATATTTTATCATGCTTTCTTCTTCTTTTGTTCTATTGCAGAAATGGAAGATTTCATGTTTTAGGCACGAGGAGCTTAATCAAGGGAATAATTCCAAGGTCGGTGATGGTGTGGAACAATTCTTTGTGCATGAGGAGCTTGTGAAGCAGCCTGAAGTTGATGAGTCTAGTGCTGGTAAAAGGGATTGGATTTCCAGTCTTCGAGAGGTATAGTTTCGACTGCTATGGTTGTATTTTTTTGAACTTCTGTTTGATTGCGTAGAATTTCCTTGCAAGTTATGTAGTAGGTGCTGCTTAAATTCTTTGCATGGTGTTTATAGTTCTATGTTATAGAAGTGACACTTCGAGCAGACAATTAATAGTGGACCTCTCAATAGGGGAGAACAACAATTCTTGAAGGGCGAGGATCTCATGCTATGGCTTGTATAATTTTGACTTGTTAAGTTATCTGGATAAAGTTTTTGGGTACTTTTGCTAAGGACTTATTGTGATGGAGATTCAAATTTTGGCATAGCTTAAGGCAGTAGAAGATAATATGTTCTAGGGCCTGTCTGTATATAGTATTTGGTTATCTCTGCTGTGTGTTCTGATGAATGGGGGAATAAGCATTCAAAGCCACGGGGGCAAATATGCACTTGTTGCTTTGGAGGGTTAAAATGCTACTGGATGATTCTGGCAATATATATATATATATATTGCCTACACTTGTTATATTCAAAACTTTCAACCTGCCTCTTGAAGTTATACACTTCATTTATTTGTGATGACTTAACGTTCAGGAGATCTGTTATTTCTAGGATCACCTTCATGCTTTCTGACTTTCTGTTTTATAAAATTTCTCTGAAAATTGCTTTTTGTTTGGAAGTAGCAAATTATGATTTAGGCTTAGCAATGATTGAAATCTGAGAGTGATTTGATTTTTTGCATCAATGCATCTAGACTTACTCAGAGAATTTATGAGGTTCTTGTCCATCCTGAAATCACAAGAGGATGGTTTGAGTTTTCGACAAATGAATTTTGAATTAATTTCTGTTACACCATTACCTTCTTGTCTGCTGCAGAAAATTAAAGGAAACTTATTATCATGATTCAAATGCAATTGAGCAATATTGATTCTGACTTTTGAATTAATTAATTGGTGATGTATGTGCCAACTGTGAATTCAAAAACGTATACACATGCCTAATGCCTCAAGTTGAATTCAATGTGGACATCTCACTCTTTGCTTTGTATGTCTCAGGCTGCAGATGTAGTGCTCAAGGCATTTGGGAATGGATGGACTGTACCATGGACAGCAGAGACCATTATACAGGTAACATTTGCCCAGTTAGATTATGATCGGGAGTTAGCAAATGATATCTAGATGTTGAAGTGGATTAGCTGTTACTTTGTGTCCTTTAAGTAAATTGGAAATTTGTTCCTGTGGATGTTGGTTATACTTGTTGGATTATGTTTAGTGTGGCATCATGTTGCACTGACTCATGTCTTCTTCTCTGTAAGAACACAAGTTATTACATTTTTAAGTGGCGATTTTGCTAAACTGGTACAGGATGCAGATGGTTTTACCCATCGCTTTCAAAACAAGTATTTTGTGCATGCCTTCATAGCCAATTTTGTATAGATGGTGTGGTCATTTAGGCTATAAAAAAAACTTTTGAAAATGTCAGTTAAAGGATGATAATTGAACTTAACTTGTCAAAATGTGATTTCAGAATTACTAAAGAACCATGTTTTAAATGAAACCAACATAATCTTATAATAGTAAGCCTTGCTGCTTTGTCATAACTTTTGTATTTAAATATTTTAAAACAGGGCTGTGATCCTGCTTTGGATGGTAATGCAGGTGATGCTTCTCTGGGTCGTCTCGTTCTGGTTCATAGGTTCCTGGATGATTCCTTTTGCAGCCCACATGGCGGGTTTCAACAAGGATTCTCTGACATTCAGAGGGCAAGCCTTGTTTAGCCTTGTGACTGACGTGACTGAAGGCCTTGCGGGTATTGCAATCCTTCATCGTTGCCTGTCTCGATTTAAACCTCTTTCATCTGATTGGTTTAGGTTCAGTCTGAAAGGAAAGTGGGTGTTTGATGTTGTTCTTGGGTGCCTCATGTTCCCCTTGGTCAATCGCCTTTCACAATTTAACCTTAGCTTATTGCCCATTCTGCCTTCCACACCTGTCACTCTGTCTAGTGTTGAGCAATCAATTGCAGCACGTGACCCAGTGGCTATGGCACTATATGCAGCAGTGGTTTCAATCTGTGCTCCTGTATGGGAGGAGATACTGTTTCGCGGTTTCCTCCTACCTTCCTTGACACGATACATGCCTGTATGGGCTGCAATATTGATGAGTTCTGTTGCATTTGCACTAGCGCATTTCAATGTACAGAGAATGCTACCGCTCATCTTTCTTGGCATGGTAATGGGTATTGTTTATGCACGGTCGAGGAATCTATTACCATCTATGCTTCTGCATAGCCTATGGAATGGCTTTGTGTTCCTAGATTTGATGAGATAGCTTCCTCGTGGCCTTGTACTTCTCGTATAGTTCATCAATATCACCCGATCATGTATCATTGAAATGCAAGTTCAGGTGCATTTTAGGCTGCCATGGCAGGCTATGTTTTCGTGAAGGCATCGAACATGGGGATTGTGGAGACTTCTCCATGCTGTGCTGACAAGTTTTTACTTGCGAGAGCACCATCGAATGTGTTATAATTTTCTGAAGCAACACAGTAGCATTGATTGACAGATTAATAGGCAGCCGTCGATAGAATTAGTCCAGTAAATCCTTCAAATTTGTAATTATACAAAGGATAATAAGGGGAAATAACCCATTTTGCCTAGGAAGATCATTGCCAGCATCTTGTATAACGTTCTTGATTCTCAGTAAATGAGTACTCTTGTTTTTCCTTTTCTTCCTGTGTATTACATTCTAGTTTTGGTAGAAAAAACATTCTCAAGGCTTCAGTTTTGTGTAGAATTGCTTATGACCATAGGCCGGTTTGCGTTGTGCAGAATATACATCACTTTTCCGTATATGCAACTAATTTAATCGATTTTATCTGAGATTTGGCGCTAAGTAGGCTTTTGATCACCACAAACATGAAACCACCGTCATCAAAAAAGAAATGGAACTGGAACAGATGCTGAGGGTTCCATTTAATTTGAAGCATAAACGAAGAAGCAATAATACATTGATACCATAGACTTGTGCAAGCACAAAACACAACAAAACTATCAGCATTCTGCGCTAATACAAAAACACATCCAATCCAAAACGAGCAAAATCGCCAAATGTTGGATTTAGTCATACAAGAGCTGACCAAAAGAAAAGGAAAAAAAGACAATTAGAACAGAGATGTCCCCTTCCCCTTCTTGTCTCCACCAATCTCAAAGTGCTTGCACCTCTGCAGTAACCAGTAGCAATGAAAATAGCATCAAGCAAAGACAAACCCAAGTTAAGTGGCCAAAATAAGTAAAGATGCTCTTGTAACAATACCTTGATTGGGTGCTGGGATACATGCTTGCAACCCTGGCATTGGAGCCTCAACACGATCTTCTTTGTGGTTTTTGCCTTTCAGATCAAGAGAGATCAACATCAGGAGCTTATTTTGGAAGCGAGAAAAACAATAATATACCCAAAAAAAAGACGTTCAAGGCCTCAGAACTAATCAATGTCTTGTCATCAGTTAGATAATCAGACAATGTAGGCAAATAATGAAACATCATCGGCTGCCTTGAAGGAAAAACCAAGGCTGATAAAAGTACTTTTTCCCCTGATGGAAGTAATAAAGCAATTTTTGATACTGAATGTCCCAAACGACACTTATATTTTCAAAGCAAAAAGAGAAACATATGCAAATAACAAGGAGACGGAAAAAGAGGCCTCAGATCTAGAATTATTACAAGTCTCAGTCATAGGTTAGACAATCAGACAATGTAGGAAAATTTGAAAACATCATAGGCCTCCTTAAGAGAAAAGTTGCAAACCATAAGAAGAAAACTTTTGCTGATGTATTGACTAATTTGCTTTATGCAACGGTCCAATAAACCAAGAGAAGACCAGTGAAATTACTGGATCAAAATATTTAGCTTATGGACTGAAAAAAACGTAAATGGGCAAACCTTCTTGTGGAAAACAGGCTTGGTCTGTCCTCCATAACCAGATTGCTTGCGATCATACCGCCTTTTGCCTTGTGCAGCAAGGCTATCTTTCCCCTTCTTGTATTGAGTGACTTTATGCAATGTATGCTTTCTGCACTCCTTGTTCTTGCAGTAGGTCTTCTTTGTCTTGGGAACGTTCACCTATGAAGAAAATGTCTAATCATCTACTACAAAAGAAAGAACAAAATACAGAAAAATTTCAAAGAAACTACTCAAACCACCACCACACTACACAACTTGACAACGAAAATCATATCTTCGGGAGTCATGCTATCGAACACCATGATCCATATCTCAGAATTCAGCACTTACCAGGAAAATCCAACTTATAATGAATGTAAGCGCCACAAATAAAGAAGCACAACTAACAAGTTAAAAAGTAGTAATTAATAACAAAAAAAAAAGGATGAACATTACAAGTAAACTCATCCAGGCTCTATTTCATTAAACCACTTGGAACAACAATTTTAAATTCCTATCTCAGGAAGAAAAAGAAGTTCAAATGGAAAAGAAGAACATGATTAAAAGTTCAGTTTGATTCAAGCATAACTAAGTAATAGAACCAAACACACAGAGACAAATTAAGCAATAATACATTACAGAGAAGATAAGAGGGAGGGAAAGGAAAGGTCACCACTCACCATAGTTGGCAACGCCGCGAGAGAGCTCTTTGCTGCTGCTTCGACGAAACAATGAGCAAAGAGATGTGGAGGAGAAGACGAAATGCAATTAGGGTTTTAGCCTTTTCACAATCGAGCTTGGTTCGGATGCAATGGCCCACTCTAGTTTTGGACTCTGCAGGTAACGGATCGGCTATTGGTTTTGGCCTCTAGTATTAACTTTTTTCGTATTGTTCCGTAAATAATACTCGTGATAGTAACTATTTTATTAATAAAATTATATTAACGGGATATTGGTTAAGTAACTAATGATCGTAATGTATCTCAATGTCACGTATTAATAAAGAACTATAAACATAGGCTGAGACATGCCCTATTAATAAAGTTTTAATTCTCCAGTAATAGTTTCTAAAATTTCGTTATATTGTCCTAAAATTTTAAAATTTCTCTCATCATAATTCTTAGTGTTATTATTTTTATTTTAATCTTTCATATTTGCAAGCTTTAAAATACTTTACACCCATGTTATTGAAAATACTTTCTTTTTTTTTGGGTAAGAAAAGAAACTACAATTAAAAAGGAGTCAATGTGTCAGAAGTGGGATTTGAACCCACGCCCTCTTTCGAAGACCAGAACTTGAGTCTGGCGCCTTAGACCACTCGGCCATCCTGACGTTTTGATTGAATTAGCGTAACATACAGCATGTCACCATAAATACTGAAACTCCAATCATAACATAATCAATAGATTTAAAATGTGCTTCTAGAAGTAAGAAAAAATCGAATAAATATATTAATTTTGTTCGAAATATTATGAATCGATTGACAAGCTCAATTCCACTACGAGTGCATTCGTGGATTAATAGATAGTATCAAATTCAAATACCGTTAGTTTATTTCTCTGTCAACTTTTGCAAACTAAAAAGAAGAAGAACTACCAAAAAAGAAGAATGGTAATGATATAATTTCTGGATTTGGAACCCCACTGGCTACCATTGTAACTATTCCGATGTGGGCACAAGTTGGTCGATCGGTGTATGTCATTTCATTGAGTTAATCATTCAACCCTACTATTTACAATTCCCTATTAATGATATTTCAAGGATCTGCGGAAGAATTATATGTCCTTTATTGATTATTGATGCTGTAGCATGGGTAGGTACCACCCTTGTAAAATAATGTATAATATGCCAATAACTTTGGGCCATTTAGCAAATTAGAGATGGCCTACCGCCCACTAATCATTGGGTACCACTTTCTGATTTTCTTTGATGACTACTAACAGTTGGATAATTGTGGTTACCTGAATGTAGGCCTTACAGAAAGCTGCGC
>NBIL01013763.1:0-12486 GCA_002752925.1 Viola pubescens var. scabriuscula
GGCTAAGTCCTTAAATTTATACCTCTAAGTTATTACAAGGGGAAACCCCTAAAATACCCTTAACAAAGGACCTTGAGAAGCTTGGCCTTGCTAGGGATGGCGCGGGCCTTGTGCGGAAGTCTTCATGGGTTGCTAGGGCTCATGCGGGTCGTGCACCGAGGCTCCTCATGCCTTGGCCGGTCTTCTCATGAGCCCTCTTGCCTTGGCTTGTGGGGTCCATTTGGTAGGTACGAGCTGGATCCTTCAAGCTCGTATCACTAGGATAAATAACCAATTAGGGTAGTGCCTCGAACGTACTGAGTGTCTCGCCCTAGGTGTGTCTTTCCTCTCCTTCACGAGCATCTGAGTATTGTCTCCATAAACGTATCTTGGAGGACGGCGGATTGTCAAGGTTATTCCATAAACATACCTTGGAGTAACTTCTCTTACGAAGGAAACCAGGCGACCTAAACGTACCTAGACCTCATAGCACACCTATAAACTAGGAACATAATACCCTTGCACCAATGACCAACTAACCGCAATGCAACCTGAGATAGACCTTTACTAGGAATCTTTCCCTCATCGATTTCATACTCTCCCAAACCCCCCTATAGGTTTTATTATTATTTTTTACGGTTTTGACAACCGAACAATAGGTGACCATAAAGATGAAGAAAATAATTATGAGTAATTACCCATAAATTAAAAGATCATAAACGTTATTACCTAGTAAATAAATTGAATGGCAAGCAACATGCTCTTCATCTAAACCCAATTGTTTATGCTAATCAATTGATAAAATTAAATGCATATTAACATACATGCAACATCATTAAAAGCCAATTTAAGCCTCAAATAAATTAAAACATGCATAGAAACTAACAAAAATGAAAGAGAGAGAGGAAACCTATAGCACATTTGTTGTTCTCCACATCTTCGATCCAAATTTTCCAAGTTAGAGACAATAAATGGTTTGTGTTTTACCTCCTATGAGACTATGAAAGAAAACCAATAAAAAAAAAAAATAGGAAGAGGAGACAGAACGGTGGAGAGGAGAGGGAGGAGAAAGAGTGATCTTTTTTTGGGTTTAGGCTTACCCAAGTAAAGTACACAAATGAACCAGAACAACATGCAAAAAGTAAACAAAAAAAATCAGAACCATGACATGAAGAAAACAACAATTCTTCAACCTTTAGGATTAGGACTTACCAGATATCCCGCAATTCTTGCATCCGGAGGAATTATGCTGCAATTTAGCCTCCATACCCTACAATTTTAACATCTAAATTAAAATTCAATAAACAAAGGGAAGATTTTTGTATTAACAAAAACTCATAGACATGCATAAGAAACTATCTTTAAACAAATCAAATGAAAAAACCAAAAGAAAACAAATGAAAAATCAAAGAAAAGACAATCACTAGTGTTGCATCTCTTCTTCTTCTTTTCTTCCTTTATTGGTAAAGAATCAGATCTATTGTATATTGGTGGTAAGATGAGAAAACGACGCTCAACACTTCACAAACTCAAGTATCGTCGTTTACTCTTGCGACAACACATGACACCAGCACAATGATAAAAGGAATTTCTTCACTCATGCACCTAACACTCCTATGAAATCTTGGAAAGGAAAAAAGAAATAGAAGAAGAAAAGTGGCAATGGAATGGGAGAAGATGAAAAGGGATAGGGTGAGTTTGTAGCTGTTCTGTGACGTGCAACTGTTCTATTATATGATGTGTGTTGTGTTTTATTGTACCCGTGTAACTCATTGTTTGATACTTGAGTATAAAAAAACAAAGAGGACCCAGATGTCAAAGAAATTTTTTCCAAGAACAAAGCCGGGATAAGACAATTTATTCCAAAAATGTTTTTCCCATATAGGTAATGCTAAACCATAGGAATTGTCTGCCAGAATTGTCAATGCAAATGACGTGGCGTGTCCACGTCATTATTCCATCTACTGAGCATCCATCATCCATTTACTCACCCTCTCACTCTCCAACCATCGTCCTCATCTCACCCTCTCACTCTCCATCCAACACCACCACCACACCAAACTGCCGCCACTCCCACCGCACCGCTCAACTGCCACCACCACTGCACCGCAACATCAGCCCCGCCGCCTAGTACATCCGGCTCTGAAGAATCTTCACTCTCCTCCACCAACTGTCAAAATCATCTGTCTCTTTCCCGTATGCAGCACCAGTCACCACACCAAAGCTGCTCAATTCTCGCCACCACCACCACCTAAAGCAGATCTGCCACCTAAGCCCACTACAAGCCGCACTGAAGCCCGCCACAAGCGCATCCGCTACCAAAGCCCACCCCAACCAAGATCAGGTGTTTAATTTAATTTAATTTAAATATTGATCCATCTGTGATTTCACTCTAGTACTGTTCTATGATTAATTATTATGTTTGCATAGTTTGAGAAAGCTAAATTATTTTCACCTCTCTTTTACTTTCTTTTTTATAATTTTGCTTTTTCTCATATTTTTTTAGTAAACAACGAGCATCACAAACTACCTACCTTCACCCATGCGAAGGCCCACCCGATCCTCAACAAGAGAACCCCTCAAACCCTCTGGCACATCCTCAAGAGTAAACAGACCCCTATTCCCTTTAATTTCTTCCATAGCTAAGTAGTCTGCTCCCATGTTACCCTACCTAAGACAGTGGACTAAACTCACACTCCAATTCATGTTGAGCAAATCCAGAATCCTATCTACCAGCGGGTAA
The DNA here is from genome assembly GCA_002752925.1 of Viola pubescens var. scabriuscula. Taxonomy (NCBI): domain Eukaryota; kingdom Viridiplantae; phylum Streptophyta; class Magnoliopsida; order Malpighiales; family Violaceae; genus Viola; species Viola pubescens. The sequence continues at coordinate 2,723 of NBIL01013763.1, forward strand.
GGATAATTTGATTCCAGTCAGTATCCCAAGCAATGGTCAAGCCCCCAATACATAGCCCACAACTCTGCCTCAAACGCAGAGCAAATGCCAATTTTACCCTTTAAACCCTTCAGGAATCTCCCTTTTTCTCATCCGTGAAGAGACCGTCAGCTCCAGCAAGGTCGGGATTACCTCTTCTAGCGCCGTCAGTATTCAATTTGATCTTCCCACTATGAGGAGCATCCACTCAAACCTCTAATCAATTTTCCTTGAACTCGTTCCCAACAGTAGCCCCACTTTAGTTACCTCATAAATCTCGCGAGCTTTCCTTTTGATGGTCAGGTGAAGAGATCAGTTACATGAAGCACTAGGATTAAATAACCCAAAGTTACGCCTCTTCCAAATCTCCGACACCGCCACCCCTACTTTTCCTCATCTCTTCCTCTAAAAAATTATCATTTGCTACCAATTTTTCTTTTTGGATAATCATGAATTAACTTCATTGAAAATACGAAATATTACAATATATAAACACAGTCGATGGTATGCAGATAAGCACCACAATGGCGTCAAATAGTACCGTAACCGTACAATACAATACATTACCTAATATATAGTTACAATAAAAAGAGCTAAGATTAACTAAGCATATGACATCCACCAGGATCAGAAAGTAGAACAAACAGCCTCTAGTACTAAGTAAACGATGACCGGTGGCAGGGTTGGAATTGTAAGGTCGATACGACTGCAAGTAGTGGCGAGTCCAGTAGCTTCAATGCTACTTGAAAATAATCTACGAAGGATGCCCCACATGCCTGTCTTTCTCTTCGGATCTGATCCCAAATCTGCATCTAATAATAACCAAAAGATAGATAAAACTACCAGATTTGGTGGTGAGTCAGACCAAACGGTGAAGCTACTTAAAAACAATCTACGAAGGATGCTCCACATGTCTGGCATTCTCTTTGGATCTGATCCCAGATCTGCATCTAATAATAATCAAAAGATAGATAAAACTACCAGACAACTAACAAATCTACCAAATATGGTGAGATTAGTAATATATAAACTGAAAATAAAACTACGAGAACGAGCAAAAAGAGGAGTGGAGTGAGTGAAATGTTAGAAAATGGAGGTAAAGAGGGAGGAAGGGTAGGGTTGTGTAAAAAATTCGAAACTCAAAAATTCGAACCGAATCAGTTGAGAACCAATCCGAAAATTCAGGTACCCAAACCGAAAGAGGGCAAAAAAGAACTCGGTTCAAAACCGAACCGATATTTTTTTTAGTATTGGGTACCCGATCCGAAAGCAATTGGATACCCGAATAACCCGAATTGAACAAATTCAAATGTAAATTGATTTAAAAAAAATCATAAAAACCCAATAAAAAAAACTCTAATTAAGAACTCAACTCAAATTGACCCAAATTTATTACGATAGAGAGAGTGAATACATATTTTAAATTTACGATTTATACATACATATATTATCAATATTGATACTTAACTATTGCATTCTACTAATTTTTTTGGTTTGTATTAATTATAAACTAGTTATATATATATTTTTTAATGAATTTTATTTATTTATGCTTAACCTAGTAACATACATGAAAACTGTATAATAATTATTCATATATTTGATTAAAAAAACTAAAGTTAAAATACATATATTTATTTAGTTTTTATTATACATATTAAATTTATTTATAATTGACTGATTGATTATTTACTAGTCTAAAACTCGCGCGTTACGTGATTGAATTACATACTTTCGATAGATAAATATACTAGAAACCTGCACATTGTTTTTAATTGTTATACTAAATAATGAATTACAAAAATCTTCATAAAAAATGAGCTAATAAAAAATGACCACCTAGTAAAACCAAACTCAATTACGAGAATAACAAACCGATCCGATTGTAAAAATTTGAATATTCAAATCGAAACTCATATTTGACATTAACCGATTTACCGAACCGAACCGAACCGATCTGATTCAATTGGGTACTCGGTCAAACGGGTACCTAATCTGATTGGATAAAAAATTACCAGAACCGAACTAGTCAAACTAAGTACTTAAATCAAAAGCACAAACGAGTAAATTACCCGATCTGGGAACACACCTCCACGAGGGAAAGGAAAGGAAAGGGGGTTGACCGGCTGCCACACCAAGTGCAGCCGGCAGCCCCATGGCAAAGAGACCACAAAAGCTTAAACTGACTTATCTCTAAAACCCTACTATTTTTGTTTGATCTGCTACAATTTTCCTCACATTTTAGGTTTGGGTCCACTTTTTCTCCCATTTTCACTCAAATTTTTAGAATTACCTTTTCCATTTTACTTAACCTTTTTATTTTACTTCCCTTCCCTTTTATTTTTATTTTTTTTAAACATTGGTTGGGCTGAATAACTTTTTTTTTGGTGGACTAAATTTTCAAAATTCGAAGGGCAGATTTGTTGATTTGATTATTAATTGCGTCTGTAGCTTTGATTTTTCCTTTGTGTGGAATGGTGGCCTTTAATCTTTCAAAAATTTAGAAAACAAATTCTAAAGTTTCAAAAAAAAGTTTTCTGGGTTTAACAATTTTAAGAGAAAAAAAGTACAAGAACCCAAAGCACGCAACCATCATCATCAGAGGTCGGCGTCAAAACTCCCCACTCTCTCCCCCTCAGTCCCTCTCCCTCTCCCTCTCCCTCTTCTGCGCATCTTCTGGTTTTCACAAGAGTTGCTTGGAATTTGGAAATGAAGAGGGATCTAAACTGACCCTATAGTAAAACGTTTCCAAAAGAAACGAGATGAGCGGAGCTAAATTGTGCGCTTTGCTAGGAGAATTGGGGTATGAAGGTGCGGAGACATTAGACCCAGACAGCTTCGAATGGCCCTTCCAATACGACGACGCACGCACCATTCTAGAATGGATCTGCTCCAGCCTCCGTCCCTCCAACGTCCTCTCCCTCTCCGAACTCTCCCAGTTAAGTCTCTCTTCCTCCTTCCATTCTTCTCTGCGTTGACAAGATCTGCTTCGGGCTACAAACTCAAATTCGCATTTCAATTCAGCTAATTGATTGGTAATTCTGTTGAACATGGTGTTCAGGTGTGAGCAGTTTTTGGAGGAAGGGAAGCTACTGGAGGTAAAGTTCGCTTACTGCAAAATTTTTGGTCACATTTGTGTAATTTTACTTCGTGGATGTGAATTGATATGATGACTTAACAGGGAGAGGACTTGGACTTTGCTTATGATAGCATTTCGGCTTTCTCGTCCAGGAGGGACGATCAAGAGGCAGTTTTTGGGGCTGAAGAAGCTCTAAAAGATATTCGGTGACTGTTTTCCCAATGACACTTGTTTGCTTTCATTTTAGTTTGTTCGAAGTATGTTTTCATTTGGGTGGTGGAGATGCATTTTTGGGATACCTTCTGTCTGATGATTTTGGAGTTCATCGAATTCCTTCTTTTCCATTTAACTGGTCTGAGTCCAATATCTTTGATTCATGGTGTGGAGGGAGGGGGAAATAGTCTGTTGATGAAGTTTATTTATGTCTGTCAGTGTCATGATTCACCTAGTTGTAGGCCCTAATGAAGAATGCATGTTCTTTACTTTTGAGTTGGAATTGAATAGCGAATGAGGAATTTATGCTAACACTTAGTTGTGGCTTATATGTTCATGTATTGTTTTACTCTCTAAGTAGCACATAAACATGTTATAAAATTTTCCTCAGAGGAGCATCTAGTGGATAATATTTCTTGCACGAAATAACTTCGTGCCTTGATAGATTTTCTTTTCATCTACAGGGAGGGAACATCGGCATATAAATCTGAAGCTATAGAGTTGCAGAAACAGCTCAGGCATCTGCAATTTCAATATGACATGCTTGCTAGTCAAGCTTCATCTTTGAACCAAGGGAGAAGGGCACGAGTTGCTGCTACTTCTACTGTCAGTGGATACCTCTCAGCAATAGATGACAGTCTCTCAGCACAAAATTTACAGGTATACCAATGAAGATATGGTTAATTTTATTAACAGCGAGGCTAGTATGATTATAAACACTCCCTCTTCCAGTGTTACTGTACTTCTCTCTTCTCTTCTTTAACTTTTGTGAGAAAAATGCTCCTTGCAAGTTGTGTTTATGGTGTTTTATTCCCTTTCTGGTACTGCAGATGAATGAAGTTCTTGGAAGGATTGTATCTACAGCACAAGAGTTGGCTCATTATCATTCCGGGGATGGTAATACTTTCCTTTTCCTTTTCTACTTCTTTATTAGGCTTTTACAGTTTTAGAGCCACATGTTTTTGTTTAAAGTGTTTTCTGTCAACCGTACTGTTAAACTATAAAGTGCTTTGTTTTGTTATGTCAAAAAAAATTGTTTATTGAAAAAAAAAACCGTTCATTACTTAGGCTTTGTCATACAAAAGGAAGCGGCTGTAGATAAAGATGTCATCATATGATCAAGTTAGGTTGGATGCATCATGCAATGTAGGAGTTCAATTTGACACGTTATGAGATCCCAAAGTCATAAAAAAGTAATTTTTGAGACTGCATTTCGACTTGCTGTGGTTCGTTCTAGTGAGGTTTGAGTGATGAAGGAAACATGTGCATGGGATGAGTGTAGCTCAATTGAGAATTTGCTTAGGTGGGATTCTGGAAGCTATGTCCTGGAACAAGTCCAAATGCCCAACAAACTCATACCAACCTACCCTAGTCTGCTGGCTCCTTAAAGTATTCTAGCACTTGCAGTAGTTAAAGTTGAACTTGGTGAGAGTTTCAAAGCTGAATCTTTTTGTCCAACAGCTGGATAAATTTGACCACGAAGTGCAGCCTTAATTTCAACCAATTTTCAGACCTAGCAGGACGCTATCTCCAATCCCCATTATCAACAACATTAGAAACTTTGGCTTGGATCAGAATGGCAGCATCATATACAGTCCTGGCTCCATATTTCTGGAACAAAGGGCCAAACAGACGCCGATCATTCCAACAAGAAAATGGATCATCACCGTTTTCGCATGACCAAAGAATGATCTAGCCACACCCCTAAGATTAAGCATTTTTGCCCAAACCCAAGATACATTAAGCTTCTTCTACCCAATTTCAGACTTTTTTTTGGGTGTTTTTCATGCTTCATGTATGAAACACAGAGACATAGTCTTGTTCTTATGCAGATTTTTGGCAACTGATTACCACTGTATTGAGCGTATATATTAGCTAGATTCTGTTTGCTTTCTTTTTCCCATTTTATTGACTTTTATCATTATTGTTTCTTGTAGAGGATGGCATCTACTTAGCTTATTCCGATTTTCATCCATATTTGCTTGGAGATTCATCTTGTATAAAGGAAATAAACCAGTGGTTTTCTAAGCACCTGGACTCGGTATGTATGTGTGGAACTGTTATTCTCTTTATCTTATCTAGGCACTATGGCTTTGTTTGTTTTGCTAGAACCTGTAGTCCTTCTTATTAAACTGAACACAAGGACTGGAGATTGGCACTGATGATGTTTCTATTAACTGCTTCTCTGCTTACATTGAGTTTGGGTGAAAGACTCGGTGATACATGTTCTGCAGTCTCTTGCAGCTCTCATCTTTTATTGTATTTTCGAGAAATAAGAGAAGTTGCGTCCAACTTTCGTATCTTCTTTCTGTTTCTCATGGTATTTTTTTTCTCCATTTGATGAAAATTTATGTCACTTGTGTGGTATTCCTGGATACCAGATTTAACCTGGGGAATTGTGACTGATAAGCATAACTGTTTTGTGCATTGCTTATTTTTGCTAATTTGGTGGTCATGCTATGTCATAACAATCAGGTTCCTTTTCAATTAGTTGTTGAAGAGGGCAAGTCCAAGTGTTCATGGATGAGTCTTGATGACATCTCAAACATTGTAGTACAAGGTATTCTTCCCTTTTGCTTCTAAACCTAAGGTCCATGCTGTTCTTTCTGATTTTTGTTTGTTTACCACCCCCTCCTCGTTTCTCAGCAGTTACTTTCTGTTTAAGACATTCCAGTGATGTTGCAAGATAGTTTGCATGAGACCTATCATTAGCGTTTCGAAGAATTCACATTTATGTTGATAGCTATGTTACAACATATCATGGTTTTGGGTCTGCATGAGAATTCCTTTTTGTTAAATATCAACATCTTACAACACTTATTGTTACTTGTTTTCGAATGCAGCTGAGTTGGAAAAATCTCACCACCAGCGTGTATCTGAACTACAGCGTCTTCGTTCCATGTATAGTCTTCCTATCTTAGGTTTTCATTATAATTTTCTTGAAATTCTGCATGTAATTCTTTCTGTAGCAACTATTCACCCTGGGTTTAAAATAGTGCCAGAGGTTTCAGATTTCCTTAGTTCAGGTTTTTAACTTCAGTCAAGAAATGGAGATTTAGGGTGATGAAATTGACTCTTGCAGAAGGAGGAATTATTAGGTTGTCCCTGGACCACCTAACTCATGGTGCACCCACTCACAAAAAATATGGGACCCACTATTAAATTATCTAGCTCATGATTGGCTTTGAACCTCCTCTCATTTATTTGAAGCTTTGCCTTAAGTTAGGCAGCACATTAGATTGATCTGCTACAAATTTGACTCTCTGATACATACATTGGATTCCTCTTCCTCCTTCATCCCCTTAATGCTTGTCACACATCCATGACCATTGACTTTGTTTTTGTTAAAGGTTTTATGCCAAGCCAGCGTTCATGTCTCTTAGCTCTCCCAGAGAAATTTGAATTGGTTGACTGTAGGCTATTCAATTCAATTCTAAACGGCCTATAAAACTGTTTGCTAAATTTACAGATTTGGAACAAGCGAGAGACAATGGGTGGAAGCTCAGGTTGAGAGTGCTAAACAGCAAGCTATTCTTGCAGCCCTTAAATCTCAAGTAACCTCAGATGAAGCACACTTTCATCTTGACCTTCATTCTCTTAGGTAAAAATTTTCTGCTATATTTTGTTCTCAATAACAATTTAACTGTGTGGTTATAATCTTTAAGTTCCTGCCAAGCATAGGATGTTGTCCATATAAAAAATTTAAACTCTTACCAACCTGAACTACTTGCAATGGCTAATTAATTGTCTCTTACTGATAATGTTGTTTATTTAGTTAGATCTGTATGTTATGTAAAATAATATTTTGCTCTTTGTAGTGTTTTTCCCTAATTTTTTGTTAGCTAATATGGATTATATCATCCGAGTCAAATATCTTTAGAACATGTCAGAAACTATTATTCTATACTTTGCTCTGGTAGTTAGAGGCCTATGATTCTGTTTCTCAGTTTGTGGCTTGTCTGTATTCCACAATTCAGGCAAAGTCTTGAAAACAAAATTACCATTTATTATGTTGTTATAATGTGAACACAGTTTATGTGGTTGCAAAAAAAGTTCTTGTTGGTCCCCACTTTAAAGAAAGGGTGATCCTCTAGTATCTCCTTAGACATAGCTGTCATACATCACTTTTGATATCTCCAATGTCTGCCTATATTTTTGGTTTATTATTTTTTAAAACTTGTAGCATGTTACTAGTTTTGGCTATTGCATGTTGTAACTTTGTACTCTACAAATGAGCAGGAGAAAGCATACTGAATTGGCAAGAGAAGTTGCTAATCTTCTTCAAGAAGAAGATAAACTATTATCAGAGGTTAGTAAGTGTATCTATTTCCTTTTTTATTATATATATATAAATAAAATAAGTGTGTAACGGTATTTCCATGTTAAATACTTATGCCAAGTGATAAATGCCATGATTTTAGTTGCTACAAATACTTACTTCCTAATCTAAGTTACCTACCTATTAAAGGTTATCACAATTCTTCATTTCATTACTCATATAGCTGATCATTGGTCACTGATGTATCATAATTTTCCAAGTTCCAATGACGATTCATCTAGGCATTTAATAGCCTCGGGAGCAAGAACCCTTGGAATTTAACATTTTATTTAGAGATGGAAAAATATGTTGTATTTCTATATGTATAGACCAAAAGCAAGATTCAAGATCAAACCAATTTATATTTGCAGTCTAAACTATGCATGAGAGTTGAATTCAGTTTGTGTGGAAGGTTACTGTTCATGGTACTTTAACATAACCCTAGCCAATGCAAACCTTAAGATCTTTAACTCACCATGTTATGGTTCTATTGCTAGGGTATTTAAGCTAGAGTCTTCACATGGTTATTATTGATCATGTTATTACACTTATAGCGTTGTGAATCTATTCAAGTTTTGTAATTAACTAAAATCTAGTTTAGAGTGATGTTGTCTAAGAGTCTCAGCCATATGGCTTTTTTTGTTACTTTGCTATTGCTGTTACAGGCAGGGATGCAAGGTTTTATATTTAAAGTGATTCCTTAAACCTCTGTGTGAGGCTAGTAGTTATTTTGTTGATTTCTTATTCTAATTGATCATTGCATGACATAGTGTTATCCTCTTCTGTATTGTTTTTACTGATTCCACATCGGTTTTCAGAAAATTCCAGATCTTTGTTGGGAGCTGGCTCAACTGCAGGACACATACATATTGCAAGGTATTAAGTCTTACCTTCCCTAGTGTAGAACTCTGTCATAAAGTAAAATGTTGTATTCTTCTAATCTTTCTGATTGTTGCTGTAACGCAATTTCTCTCTTGATTCTTGTCTAGGTGATTATGATCTGAAGGTTATGCGGCAAGAATACTACATTAACCGACAGAAAGCGGTATTACTATCAACTTTTTTGTGTTTTTTCTTTGTATTATTTTCTGCGCTTGTATAGTTAATCTGCTTATGTTTGTGCTGGGATGATCACAATCTTCATTTTTTTGTCAGTTCATAAATCATCTCGTTAATCAGCTAGCAAGGCATCAATTCTTAATAGTAGCTTGTCAGCTCGAAAAGAAAAACATGCTTGGAGCTTATTCATTACTTAAGGTTGTTGAGTCAGAGCTTCAAGGATACCTGTCAGCAACTAAAGGCAGAGTGGTAAGCATCATTATTCTTTTGTGGACCAAAGTGGACCTTGGAAAATTGTGGTCCAGATGACTTCTGTTCATAACGTTTCATCACTGATACAGGGACGTTGCCTTGCACTTACTCAAGCTGCGTCTGATATACAAGAACAAGGAGCAGTTGACGATAGGGATACACTTCTGCATGGCATTAGAGACCTTTTAAGCATACACTCAAGTAATGACTCTATGCCGTTTCTTCTCATAGGCTATGTAGAAAAAATTATGGCTGTTATCTGTTAGAGATGCTTTCAATAATGATATTCAACTTGCCTTTATTCATAGAATTCATGATCTGTGCCATCAGTTTTTGCATTGGTAAAGAAGTATAACTTGTCACTTATTTTTCTTGTTATTTCAGATGCTCAGGCTGGGTTATCAACATACGTATCAGCTCCTGGCATTAAACAGCAGATTTCTGCTCTTAGCTCAGACTTGACCAGACTTCAGTCTGATCTTGAGAATACCCTTCCTGAGGTCAGAAATAGATGCATCAATGAACTGTGAGTAATCTGACCTTATCTAATCATTCCAGTATTAAGCTTCCTTTCCTTCGTTGTTTTGGTAATTGTAAGACTTTGAGGGTTCTTTTATTATCTTTCATATTTCGACTCTTTACATTGGTAAGTATATATACAAGTAAGGCCATAAATTATGGAAAGTAAAAGCCTAACAGTTAGGGGAATTAAGCTACCAACTAGGAAATAAATCAGCCACCAATTAGGAAGTAAATCAGCCATGAATTAGGAAGGGAATTAAGGCTTTTCAACACCCCCTCTCAAGCTGAGGAATAGATGTTTTC
>NBIL01013770.1:0-18518 GCA_002752925.1 Viola pubescens var. scabriuscula
GTCGGGACCGACCAAAAATATTATCTTAGAGAGTTTATTAAATAATCGAGTATTAATTTATCGAGTTTCTACTGTATTAAGCGTTTTGCCTTTCTCTTTTCATTTCATTTTAAAAAAAAAGAGAGAAGAAGAAGAAATTGTGGTAGGTGAAAGAAGGGAGAATCCGGTTTTTCACTGCAGTGGTGTGTCATTGTTGGGTCGGCATCATAGCATCATTGGATCTCACACACTCGAGACTCGACTACTGTACACTCTATTCTACTGTAGTTTTTAATTATTAATATTATTTTGTTATTTAAAAATTCGCCATCAAACAGAGTGGTACCCATGTAATTTCTCGAAACTTCAATGGCCATTCTAATTTCTCGCTGTAGAGACAGCACCACCACCCTATAGGCTATAGCTAAGTCTGGACTGGAGAGACCCATCTCTGCAAATAAATAAATAATATCTTATTTTAAACAAATAAAAAGTGTACAAAATTAAAAAAGAAGACTGAAAAGTAAAAGTCCATAGTCCATACCAAACCAAACCAAACCAAAGAGCCGCGAGCAGCCAGGCGCCAGCCAGTTCGTTGCGCAGTGACTAAGGCACAACAGTAATTTTCTCCAAAACCAAGGCTGATCCTCCACTCTCGCTCTAAATACTTCCAAAAAAGATTGCAAAAGTGTTGCAGAAGTGGAGCGCCAGAGAGAGAAAAAAAAAAAAAAAGACTGTGGAAAACTGTTAAAAGAGAAGAGAAGCACTCACTCTAACGCGCACGCAAAGACGAACGGAGAGAGGGATCTAACTCTATCGCTCTCTCTCTCTCTCTCTCTCTCTTCCCGGGACCGACCGAGAGTTTACGGCTGGGTTGTCTTCGCCGGAACTTGCTCCGTGATTAGCTGCGACGGCGAACAATCCTAACCGTCAGATCTCGCCATCTTCAATCAACCTTGTGATTCTCCCATCTTCTAATCTGTCTCTCTCTGGAAGCGGTAAACCTGATAGAGGAATCGATCCGGTTGGATTACCGGGCCTCCTCAGGTACTGTGCTGTTTCTTTGTTTGAAAATGAACCTGTTAATTTTATTTTTCTTCAATTAACTGTTTGGTTACTTCATACTGCTAGGGATGTTCTCTTAGATTTTTTATTTATTTGAGAACTGGTCAATGTAATTTGATAGTTAGTTGAAGCTAGTTACTTTTGTTAGATTTTAGTTGGAACAGGTAAAGAAAAAAATAATATAAACTGCAATATTTTTGGAGTGTAAAACTTTTGCTCAATAACAACTATAGGAATATGTTCCTTTTCATGGTACTTTGTTCGTGATTCAATTTTGGGTCTTTGTTCTGCTACTCTCAGATTTGGGATTGCGGAGGAAATGGGAGAATTGTAAGCAAATGCTGAGGAGGATGACGTCATTAAGTCTTTTCTAGTGGTCTCTCTGAACTGGGTGTGGTTTGGGTTCTTTGAGATTCTTGAACTTGGTCGCAAGTGAAGGGGTAGAGTTATAAGTTTCTTGATCCATCTTGGTTGTAAGATTCTGACTTGCTTGAATTGTAAAATCTTAGAATGAAACAAACTTCATAGATAAAGGGTAGCAAAAGAATTGGAACAGTAAGAAGGAATGGAAGATTATTCTAAGTACACGCATAGTCCTGTGCACTTGGCAGTTGCACGACGTGATTATGCATCCCTTAGAAAGTTAATCTCGACCCTCCCACGGCTTACCAAGGCTGGAGAGGTTAACAATGAGAAAGAGTCACTTGCTGCTGAGCAAGACGCTGATGCGGTCTCTGCTGTGATTGATCGCCGGGATGTTCCTGGCAGAGAAACTCCTTTGCATCTTGCTGTCAGATTGCGGGATCCTGTCTCAGCAGAGATTTTGATGGCTGCTGGTGCAGACTGGAGTTTGCAGAATGACAACGGTTGGAGTGCACTGCAAGAAGCTGTTTGCACAAGGGAGGAGTCGATTGCTATGATAATTGCCCGGCATTATCAACCACTTGCTTGGGCAAAATGGTGTCGTAGACTACCACGAATTGTTGCTTCGGCAGCTCGTATTCGTGATTTTTATATGGAGATTACTTTTCATTTTGAGAGCTCTGTCATTCCATTTATTGGCCGTATAGCTCCATCAGATACTTACCGCATTTGGAAGCGTGGTTCTAACCTACGTGCTGATATGACCCTTGCTGGTTTTGATGGATTTCGAATTCAAAGATCAGACCAAACTTTTCTTTTTCTCGGGGATGGTTATTCTTCAGAGGATAGTAACATATCTCTGCCACCAGGTTCATTAATTGTTCTTTCTCATAAGGAGAAAGAGGTGACTAATGCCTTGGAGGGTGCTGGTGCCCAACCAACTGAAGCAGAAGTGGCTCATGAGGTGACCTTGATGTCTCAAACAAATATGTATAGGCCAGGCATTGATGTCACTCAAGCTGAGCTTATTCCTCATTTGAATTGGAGGCGGCAGGAAAGGGCAGAGATGGTTGGAAGTTGGAAGGCCAAAGTTTATGACATGCTCCACGTGATGGTTAGTGTCAAGTCAAGGCGGGTTCCTGGTGCTATGACTGATGAGGAGCTTTTTGCTGTCGATGAGGAAGAAAGGATGCCAAATAGTGCTGAAAATGATGATTTTGATGATGTACTGACAGCTGAGGAGAGGAAGCAGTTGGATTCTGCCCTTCGCATGAACTCGGATGGTCCTTGTGAGGATGAGGAACCTGGGGTCCTTGAATACCAGGAAAATGGTTCTGGAGGTATCTATGAAAATGGTGAATCTAATGGTGCCATTAAGGAGAAGAAAGGTTGGTTTGGTTGGAAGAACAAGGGATCAAAGAACAGTGATGATCCTGAAGATTCAAAGATCTTGAAGAAATTTTCAAAGTTGGCTCCAGAGGGTGGTTCCCAGAAAGCTATTGATAACCAAAAAGCATCTGAATCAGCGAGGGAGGATCTGGGGGAAGCCAAGAAGGGAAAGGATAAAACCAGCAAGAAGAAAAAGAAGAAAGGTCCCAGTACAGAGTCTAAGACTGAGAGCGAGTACAAGAAAGGCTTGAGACCTGTTTTGTGGCTGACACCAGATTTTCCTTTAAAAACAGAAGAACTCCTGCCTTTACTCGATATATTAGCCAATAAGGTCAAGGCTGTTAGGAGACTGAGGGAGCTTTTGACAACTAAACTACCACTGGGAACATTTCCTGTCAAGGTTATCTTTAATCTCTTTTTGTATTGTAACTTGTTTCTGCATTGTCTTCACTAGTGTGTGTAATTTCATGTCTTCTCAGTATGGCTCATTATGATATCTAGTTGATGTGTGCTATAATACATACTTCTATAACCTTGTTAAGATCACCAGAGAACTGTTTATGTTTTGTGCATTAATTTTTTGTTGACTTGTGCTTCATCTTTTGTAGTCTCTTACTTGGGAAGATAGATATACCGTAAATTCAACATTCTGTGTTTGGTACACCCCTTATTTCTGGATATTCCTATCTAAGGGGAAATTACACTTCTTTTAGGGTTCATCAAATTATAAATGGATTGAAGCATTGTTAGTGGCCTGAAACATGGGGAACCCTTGAAATGGGCTGGAATTCATTTTCTGGATTTCTCAGTTAAACTTGTGGTTTGCATTTCTGTGATCATTTCTCCGTGCCCATCTGTCCTTTGACTGCTTTCCTAAATAAGGGATGTGGGGAAATAAGATATCTATTAATCCGTCATATTCATGTCTAGCACCTGAAGTAAGTTAATAAATGCACGCATTTTGCTTAAAACTCAGTAGATGCACGTTTTTGGATGGGTGCTTTTATCATCCCTGATTCCCTGATATGGAGATTTACTAATTTCTTCCCCAACAGCATGGTGCTCTTTTTTTTAACTGGGGATTTGAAAGCGGTGCATGCATACCTCATGCAGACATTCTTACTGTAATCCTGGGCCTGCCGCCTGCATTTATTTTAATCTTCAATGCCAAATGAGTTTTTCTTTTAATGCAAAATGTGAAGGTACCTCTTACTAGGTTTTGTGATTTGGAAATGCTTTATTTTTCCTTCATATTGAAGTAAAGAATTTTCATTGAATTGTTATAAACTTAGTGTATTCGACAACTACCTACTTTGTAATAGGATGCCAATAGGTGTAAGAATCTGTCTGCATAATGAAACAAATAGCTGATGGGCAGTTCATAAGTCTTATCTCTTCAATGCAGGTTGCCATCCCTATTGTTCCAACTATTCGGGTTCTTGTTACTTTTACAAAATTTGAGGAGCTCCAGCCAATAGAGGAGTTCTCAACCCCCCTCTCCAGCCCTGCTCATTTCCAGGATGCCAAATCCAAGGACCCAGAGGGCACTACATCATGGATTTCATGGATGAAAGGTAGCCGTGGAGGGCAATCAAGTGATGGTGAGAGTCACCGGTATAAGGATGAAATTGACCCTTTCCACATACCACCAGACTATACGTGGGTTGATGCGAATGAGAAGAAACGCCGCATGAAAGCCAAGAGAGCAAAGACCAGGAAGCACAAGAAACAGTCGGCAGCCAGAGGTGGTGGGGATGGAGCTCAACATCATTCAAGTGAAGATGTGGAAGAATAATCAGATCAAGTATTCTGCAGTGTACTTTACCATCTTAAAATCCCTTGGGAAAAAGAAGAAGGAGGTAGCCATAGCACTCCGACTTTGCACATCTAACCTCTATATCATTATCGAATCAACGTGTATGATTTACAGAGTATTTGTTTAGGCGATCACTTCTTGTTGATTATGGAGGCTGTTGTCATCTGTTGTATTTTTATGTGATGAAACTTGAGAGGAACAGATACATTATTCCTTTTCTTTTTTTCTTTTTCCTTTTTGCCATTCGATAGCTTATTGTCATTCCTTTTTCTTGACATTGGTCTTTGTATCTAAGTGATGGTTATCAAGTTTACATCTTTGTAATTTGTTTTTTTTTGGGGCACTTTTTGGCTGTTTGTTTCTGGAAAAAACAAGTGAGATTATGTTTAGGCTTCTACAAACATCACCAGTGGTTGCAATTTGGCTTCAAAATACTTTCAAAATCACTTGTGCATTTCTATTTAGTGCCTGTGCATCACAAAAAGTGGGACATCAAAGCTCTAACCTTCTCTTTGGTTTCCGATTCCAGAAAGAGAAGTGATAGAACTTGTCAAACCTAATGGGCATTCTTCAGCCGCGTTAAGGTCGCCGGAACAACACCAAGTGATTAGCTGCAACGTTTCTGACTGTCATATTTCAGCCTCTTTCAGGTTTCCCCTCTATGGAAGCGGTGAAGCCTGGTACAGGAATCGACCTGTTTGTTTTGATCGGGCGTCACTTGGATTAGTTTTTTCTTTACTTAAAAATGTAATCTGATAGTTAGTTATTTGTGTCAGGTTCCCCCCTAATTCAGGAAACTAACTCGGAAATGGCTTTTTAACCATTTTTGGACCCAAAAAACAGGTAAGTGCTTGACAAAATCACTGTTTTTTTCCTCTTTTTGGATTGTAAATTTTCGTTTGGCGGCCAATGGAATTCTTCTTTTTAGATGTTAAATATGTGATGCAATTCTGAGTTTTTGTTTTGGTGCCTTCAGATTTGGGGTTCCCCAGGAATTGGCAGAATTGTGGGGAATGTAGAGAAGGATGAGGTCTATATTGCCTCTTTCAGTTGTTTGTTTCAACCGGGTGCGATTCGGATTCTCTCAAAGACATGAACTTGATTGTGTGAGACTGTATGATTTTAAATCTCTTAATCATACTGGGTTCCTTTTTGCCTGATAGAATCCTAAGTTGCTTGAATGGTGAAATTTAAGAAAGAAAAAAACATGATAGTTCAGAAAGCAGTCTAAGATATTGGAAAGGAACGAAAGAAATGCAAGATTATTCGGATTATCTGCACAGTCCTGCACACCTGGCAGTTGCGCGGCGTGATTACGCATCCCTGAGGAGGATCACCTCAAGCCTCCCACGGCTTGCGAACGCTGTAGAGGTTAAGAATGAGAGAGAATCGCTTGCCGCTGAGCAAGCTGCAGATGCCATCTCTGCTGTGATTGATCGTCGGGATGTTCCTGGTAGAGAAACTCCTCTGCATCTTGCTGTCAGATTGGGGGATCCTGTCTCTACACAGATGTTGATGGCTGCTGGTGCAGATTGGACAATGCATAACGAGGATGGTTGGACTGCCCTACAAGAAGCAGTCTGGACAAGAGAGCCGTCGACTGCGATGATAATTGCCAGGCATCGTCAAGCACTTGCTTGGGCGAGATGGTCTCGAAGACTACCACGATTTGTTGCTTCAGCATCTCGTATTCGTGATTTTTATGTGGAGATAACTTTTCATTTTGAGAGCTCGGTCATCCCCTTTATTAGCCGTATAGCTCCATCTGATACCTACCGCATTTGGAAGCGTGGTTCTAACCTACGTGCTGATATGACACTCGCAGGTTTTGATGGGTTCCCCATCAAAAGATCTCCTCGAACTTTTCTTTTCCTTGGGGAAGGTTACTTTTCAGAGGATAGTAATGCATCTCTGCCACCGGGTTCTTTAATAGTTCTTCATCATGAGAAGAAAGAAGTGACCAATGCTTTGGAGGGTGCTGGCACCCAACCAACGAGAGCAGAAGTCGCCCGTCAAGTGGCATTCTTGTCTCGGACCAGTATGAGTAGGCCAGGCATTGATGTCTCTGAAGCAGAGCTTGTTCCTCATTTGAATTGGATGTGGCAAGAGACGACGGAGATGGTTGGGAGTTGGAAGGCCAAAGTTTATGACATGCTTAATGTGATTGTGAATGTCAAGTCGAGGCAGACTCCCACTGCTATGACGTACGGGGAGCTTCTTGCTGTTGACGATGGGAAAAAGGCGCTAAATGCTGCTGAAAATGATTTTAAAAACGAGGCGAAACAGTTGGATCCTGGCCTTCACACGAGAAACTCAGATGGTCTTCGTGAGAAGAAGGAACCTGCGATCCTTGAGGATCCGGAAGATGGCTTTGGAGAAACTGGTGAATCGATTGGTCCTGTTAAGGAAAAGAAGAGTAGGTTTAGTAAGAACAACAAAGGATCAAAGATGCCAAGGAAAGTTTCAAAGAAAGCTTCTGAGAGCCAAAAACCATCTGACTTAGCGAGGGAGGATATCGGGGAAACTACGAAGGGGAAGGGTAAAAGCAGCAAGAAGAAAAAGAAGAAAAGCACCGATGCGGAGTCTAAGACTGAGAGTGACTATAAAAAAGGATTGAGACCTGTTTTGTGGCTGACACCAGATTTTCCTTTGCAAACAGAAGAACTCCTGCCTTTACTTGATATATTAGCCTACAAGGTCAAAGCTGTTAGGAGACTGAGGGATCTTTTGACAACAAAACTACCAAATGGAACATTTCCTGTCAAGGTAATCTCATATCAGACTCTTTTTTATACAATGAGTTTTGCTTTTCTTCCTCCTAATGCGAAACGTAAAACTACCTTTTACTAGTTGTCTCCAGTATGATAATCCTATTTTGTTGAAGCAGGTTGCTATCCCTTGTGTCCCAACTGTTAGGGTTGTCATTACATTTACAAAATTTGAGGAGCTCCAGCCAGTGGAGGAGTTCTTGACCCCTTTCCCGAGCCCTAGTCATTTCCAGGATGCGAATGCATATGTCAGTGACGCAGAGAGCAGTACATCATGGATTTCATGGATGACAGGTAGTCGTAGGGAGGAATCAAGCCATGGTGAGAGTCACTCATATACGGATGAGACTGAACCTTTCCACATACCACCAGACTATACCTGGGTTGATACCAAAGAGAAAAAACGCAGAAAAGCTGAGAGATTAAAGAGCGAGAAACAAGAGATAAAGTCAGCTAGGAGAGTTGGGTCTGGAGGTTGACATTGTTTGGCTGAAAGATGTTGGAGAATATATGGATCAAAATCCTTTGAATCAAATGAGGTATCACTCCCTCTCTTCCCAACTGACCTTTATGCTTCTATTGTTCAAACTTGTGTATGATTTACTGTATATTTGTTAGGCAACCACTTCTTTTCTGGGTTTTCATCTTTGTAGCTAAGAACGTCTCTTTTAGATACACGAAAGTGGGAATCGAACCCGAGTTCTGCTATAGTACTTCACCTTTTATGCGAACCGTAAAATTACCTCTTACTATTTGCATTGCACTCTTTTATGTTGTATCATACAATATATATACCTAATTTTTATTACAAAGCTGTGTACATCAAGAAGAATGTACAAGTGGCATCATAATGTGTAAAACTTGAGGCCAACTACATTTTTACAGATGCTAAATTGTTAACCCAATTACTTTCTTGAAAAGAAAAAATAAATATGCACATTAGAAGATTCTCTCTACCAGAACCTATCTTTGTTAACGCTCAAGTAGCCAGCCATTACTTTCCCTCCAGTATTCCTCATACCGTCTATAAGAAAACACCATGTCGAACCCAGTGCTCCGATGAAATAGTCGGCTTCGGTCGCCATCAAGAAATTAACGAGGGGGTAGTTTGTGCTGGTTTGCCTTCCTAAGCTCGTCTCGTACTTGGCCATCGTTACGTTGCCAACTTGGCGCGTTACATTCGTGTAATAGAAGTTCCAGTTTTTGTATAAACTTGATTTATCAATGACTTCCTGGAAAAAACAAGTGACTGGAACTGTAAGAGAAGCAACGTAATTAAAGAATAAAAAATGACATCGAAGCTTTAACTGTCAAGCTCTAACCTGCATTTCAGTCGAAAGCCAGATTCGACTGAGGTGTGGAAACCGCTGTCTGACTCGGTCAGCGAGATGCATATACCCTTCGAATTCCACCACATTCATTTCACATGCCTTGTCTCCCATTCTTACATGCATGCTCAGCAATGGCCTGGGGATCCATGGTTTGTGATTCGACCATACAAATTCCTCGATATCTGACCTTGGGTTGTTTCCACCCTCCTGTCAAAGAGAAATTGCAGTTAATGTGAAATAGTAGGGATTAAACTTTACAATGCAAGAATTTGGATTAGGAGTAGCACTTAAAAGAATATTATTCTCTATGCAATTTGATAATGCATTAAAGATCAAACCGTTGGCCATTCACCACCAAGACTTGTAAGAACCATCTCTGCTGCTTCCTTCCCAAAAGCACCATTACGGGCGACGTTCATCAGGCCACAAGTATACTCAGTTTGAAATCTCATTAAATAGCGTATAGCCTGCCAATAATGTAAGGAGATCATAATCAACCTACAAATTACTAGATGAACATAGAAATAAAATTTTAGGATATAACTTATTTATCACTGAATGCATCCAAGTCTTTTTCAGCATTCATGAAAGTTTCCATAATTTGGCGAGTGTGCAAGGTAAATTTTCACCTGTGCTCTCCACCACCTACGATCCATTTTCCGGTGAGAAGCAACCAAACTTCCGTTTATTTCTGTTGTAGGTTGCAGATAACTCCATGGTTCACCCCATATCCTGTGCCACAATGATGGTTTTAGACTTTAGCAATGTTCATCCCAAGTGTGAATTAATTATGCTAGCAATGGCTTACCGAGGAATCCGTCCAGTCCATATCTCTTTAGAAGTATAGTTATCTTTCATAGTTATAGTCCCCTTTTCCAATGCTTCTTTATTACCCATGAGCTCAAAAGCACGAGCTTGGCATTTTTGGGATGTTTCAGGAAAGAAGTAACATGACCAACTTGAGCGGGAAGAGCCTACAAAAGGAATTTAATGCTTCAATCCAAAGATGGAATATAATGCATCTAAGGCATTGACCCAAAGAATGAGAAACAAAAATTGCTAGTTGAAGAGTAAGATAAGGAGAATCATTTGATAAAAGTTTCATAGGAGACATAATTAGCTTTTGGATGCCCATGAAAAAACTCTAGTCAAGTTGTCAATTATTTATCTATACCTTTGCAACCATCATGGTCGGCCCGGTTATAGTAGTTGGTAACAAGTACTCTTTTCTCATTGATTGCAGTAGCAAGAAGCCCGCACATCCCAGCTAGCTGCGCTCCTATCCCAAAGCCGGGTAACCTCTCCCAGTCAGCAACAAGAAATCTAACATCAGGGTCACTGCAGTTCAATGGATGTTGATGAATCCACAGGTCACGCTGAACTTTTCTTGTGAGAGGGTAATTTTCCTCGTCCGATCCACTTACCTGGAAAAAATAACGAAGCTCGCGCCATGTCAAAAACTTACAAGTTGTAATCAGATGGTTGCTTATTTTGTAATTTGATTAAACCGTGGCATGTTTAGTTAAAGAAAGTTATAACCGGAATGAGGTTTTATTTTGGCAAACAAGACTGTTTGGTTCTGAAATGCACGTTCGGCAAGACCCTGTATGTTTGATTACATAATGCATACATATAAATGATCATACAGATTATGATTAAATTACTCAGAAACATACCCAGGGAGGATAAGCACCTTCAGATATAGCTTGATGCCTAAACTGCTTAAGTTGCTCGTTGGCTGTTGATGCGGGATGCATGTCTAACGCTCCCTTCCAGGTTGTCCAAGGAGGAAACTTCTCATTTTCAGCACGAGTATCGAGTCGTTTATATAGTACAGAATTTAATTTGCAGTCCTCCAAATGAGGGGCATTTGGCACGCGAGAATTTTTCAGTCCCACGCTCTGCAAGTACTCGCTTTCTCCGTTTCCTGATTGAGATAGTAAGGCACTCCAAACTGAATACAACAAAGACACTTTGTCATCATCCTCCTCCTCTTTTACAACTCTTTTGTAATCAACCTGTTTCTTAGGTTCCTCCGACGTAAAATTGCAGTCTATATTCTCCTTACTTGTAACCATATCTGCAATTCAAGACACAAATTTCTTGAGGAATACAACTAAACTTATCTTTACGCAAAATAAAAATGCATTTTACTCATAACAATGATTAATCAATAATTACTGAGCGTCTTCATAAAGGAAAATCTTTAGAGCATGTGTATTATTTTCGAACCTTCCAAAGCACTCATCGATAACTAGCTCAAAAAATAGGATTGAGAGATAAATTGGAATTGCATTAGATGACAAGTGGATTGACTAATTACGATCAATGGTGAATTCAAAAGCTCCACTCAAATAAAGTGGACCTAATCAACATCTATACACATCATAAAAGTCACCTGAAATTGAAAATGTTGCTTGATACACACCCTTTGCTATTCCCTTAATCATCAGTTTTCGAATCGGACAGAGATACGGGGATTATATGTTAAACATGTTTTGTCTAAAAATGACGAATTCGAGCGAATGATATATTGCAAAATACAGTTGCTACTAATTGGACATTGAACCAAAAGAAAAGAAAGGAAAGAAAATCTGCCAAACAAACAAGAGGTAAAGTGAGACTCACTGATGGTGCCAGAGGTTGAAGAATTCCACGGTGAATTCCCGACCGAAATTCCGGAAAATGAAATCCCAGTACCAAACTGAAAAGTACCCAAAGAAGTGAGAGCAGCAAGGAACAGAGTGGTGAGACAGACACCACATAGGAAACCCACAACACAGATTTGGCATGGAAATGAATTCCCAAATTGCAGAGCTTTCTGTGACAGAACCCTCTCGAGAGATTTCTGGTTCAAAGGCTCCATGATCTCAGCTTAATCCTCTCTTTTTTGGAAGCAAAAAAAGAATCCCAAAACCAAACCAAACAAGGAAATGGAGTCCCTTGACACCTTTTCTGTTTCCTATGGGGATTTCAGTTTCTATTTTTATGGAATGACAATTACCAACCAACTAACAACAACAATCACATGAAAGCATATTTTGATTATCATACACATGAAAGTTTCTTTTTTTAAACTCCATTCCTTTTCCTTTCCTTGTGTTGAAGAAAAGGGTTTTTGGGTATGGACTTGTCAGCAAGCAACAACAAGAAACACGTTCACAGACCTGTCACTCTCCTCTATTCTCTCTCTTTTCCCCCCCAAGAAAACTGTGGTCCACTTCTATGTCCCTCTCAACTGCAGCAGGATAAATGAGAATTGTTGTTATCAAACATTAATATTACTTGGAAAAATGTATGGAAAATTACTAACAACAGAAAAGAAAATATTATTTTTGGGCAGGGATTAGTTTACTGAAAGAAGAACTGGAAGATACTGATGAGAAAGTAGTAGTTTCCACTTTCCAGAGGAATTAGAAGGAGGAGATAAGAAATTCTTGTTTTTGAAATTTGATTCCATAATTAAATTAAGAAGAGAAAAAAGGAAATCAAATTAACATGAAATTAGCAGATAAAAACGGAAGACACAACAACCAACCCTTTTTTTCCAGTGTTTTATAAAGAAAAAGAAAAGGAAAAGCAAAGATTAGTGAGATTTGGAAAATAGAGCAGAAACAGAGATAGAGCATGCAAAGGAAGAGACACCTGCCATTCCAAACCAAGATCAGCATTCATCCAATCCAGCCAACAGAATCAAATTAAAGGAAGAAAATGATCAAAAATACATCCAAATCCCAAAAGAAAGCAAGAAATACTGCAAATTAGTGAAGTGAAAGGTGGTTTTCTTTCTACTGAATCATACTACAATACCCAAGAAAAAGAAGGGAAAAAAGAAGAAGGAACAGAAAATAGGGAAAGATGTCACAGTATTGTCAGACTGAAAGAGGAAGAAGGAAGAAGAGTGCAAACAAGTGTGCATTGCATTGGGAAGCTGAATGAAACACTTACAGTTTTATTATAAAATCATCAAGATTCCAATTCTCAGTTTTCTCAGAAACCAACAAAACATTCTCAAAAAACCAAGCACCTCATGTCATCTACTACTCTGTAGTAATCACTTCTTTCCAGACCGCTGCCATTGTTGTTGTGTTGTGCAGTTTTTGTGGAGTACTACTAGTACTAACAGTCCATAAATAATTATGAAGCCTATAATCTGTTGTTTAGTAGTAGTATCGTACTATCGTGAGTTCGTGACTGATGATCATCCACACCTGTCCATCATCCACCCATACAAAAACAAAAATATAAAGCCACTTTCACTTCACCACTTGTTTTTCTTTTCTCCAAAAACAATATTTTATTTCACTTCACTAGAATTGTCAATACTTGATAGGTGCAGGTAAGATATCATTAGTATTATTTATTATCATAATAAATAAAAACTAATGGAGCTTTTTTTTTTGGGTATGCAATTAAAGGAGTTTAACTCCAAACCTAACCCCTCCCTAGTCCCTCCCTATTCTACAGTAACCTCCGTTGACCACAAACTAAGATTTCAAGTACTTAAGTTGTACAAAATAAAAAAAGTTTCATGTAACCTAAATTTAACACATAATATCGTGAAAAAATGACATTTCTAAGGTGTCAAATTAAAAAAGAGAAAAGAAAGTTAAATAAATTGTACTAGGCCGAAGAAGTTGGTTGTGGAGACTAATGAATAATGATGGTGTCTTTTTCTTGAAGGAAAGAAAGAGTTTGATTGAGAGACGTGTGGGAAATGCCGAAATGAATGCAATTGGGCGCTACTTTTTGTTTCCTTGTTTTCCATACTTCCCACGTCAATACTCTTAAAGAAAAATAACTAATTGTGTAAATAGGATGAATAAGTTTGAATCAATATGCACAATAAAGAACACGGAAATAAAGCTTTTATAAGTAAAAAATGACGGGTACGTTAGAGAGAATTCATTATGATGATCAAACTTATAAAGTATAACATAAGAGAATAAAATCACTTGCACATAAACCCTAAATATGGCACAACAAAATCATACCATACTACTCGTCCGCCGTCCATACGCTCAAGACATGCCTCAACCTCTTATTAATATCTTGGGATTAATATAATTTCTAGCCAATATTAAATAATAAAGGACTTAAAATTCAAAATTCTAGTTCAAATTAGATCTCAACTAATTTTGTGGTTATATCAAGTCAAATTACGAGTGAAATTTAACGAGGTTATCAATACTATATTTTGATATTACTATCAATTAAAAATGAAAAAGAAAATAGCATTTACAAGTAAACAGCACTCAACTTGAAGTGAAATAACCATAGTTCATAAGTATATTATTGTCATCATCAACGAGAAAATAAGAATCGTAATTGGTGCCCATGTTTCTCTCATCTCAAATTGATTATGATTAACCTAACTAATCAAGTTTCTACATCCTCCAAGTTTAATGGAAAAATTGAAACTCCATGGTATCCCGACTTAAATCCACTACATCAAGAAGAAGAGTAGATTCTTTACACTCGTTCATCCATCAAGTCGATATTGTCAAAAATAATAAGATCAAATGAACTTGCTTCATTTCTAGGGGGGGAAATTGAAGTTAAATAAGATGCATGGTGCAAGACCGGGATGAAATTTGACCCTCTTCATAACCATTTAGTTGGTATTCAGAATCAATAACCATGACATAAATAAGAGAATGCTATAACACTTTATTCTCTCTTCCAAATGTGTGACCGGACAATTTTTTCTTTATAGATATACTAGAATTCCAGACTAATAGGTTGAATTAGGAAGGTAAATTGTTCAAAATTTAAACGATCAACTGAGACCGAATCAAATTCAATGTAATTAAGAATATTAAATACTTTTATATGTATTTAAACTCATTTTTTCTAAAAATACAAATATTTACTTAATTTAGCAAGGAGAATTATTAATTTTGAAGTTGATTACTAAAATATAAAAATAATTTGACATTTCATAAACACAACCACACAATGTATAACCTCAAAAATAAATAAATAAATCTAGAAATAAATAGTTTTTAATTGGTAATAAATAAGAAAAAAATTATATATAAAAAATATAAAACTTCAGACCCAACTTTCAGTCCATTTGGACAAAACTTTGCCCAATTCGAACGGTTATTGTGTTGCTAAATTGTGTAAGGATTTTGCTTATAAAATTTGAGATTGACCAACGATAGATTCAACTTATGTTCATTTGAAGTTTGAAGCAAGAAAATAATAGAAACCAAGCTAGTTGAATTGTAAAATCGGTACTGATTTGCTGCTTGAACCGATCGGGTCACTAATTTTCTACCGACTGAACCAAAATTTAATTTTAGGTCAAAACTGAATGAAAGACCGATTGGTTATTACTTTTACTAGTTAAACCAACCACTTTGATCCGATTTTTAAAACCTTCTACGTTTGCCACTAACATTAAATTTTACGTTTAAAGATAACAAATCTATTAGTTATATGAATATATTTGGATTGATGGGGATAATATATGTTGAGGTACCTTCGTAAACTCGTAAGATCATTTGCCTCTTTCGACTGATCATTTTCAAAACTCGTAATTTTAATGATAGGGCTCGAACAATATTGAAAAAAAAATATAATAAAGGTAATGGACTCTCAAAATTGGAGAAAAAGGAAAAGAGAAGGTAATGGACACGTAAAATTGAAGAAGCCCAACGAAGGCTATTATTGAAGTGGGAGTCAAAGTCAGAAAATCCTCATTCAATAAAACTCTTGAAAATTAAATGAGACTGAGCTTTCTCAAGGAAAGAATCCTAACGGTCAAAATTTCGAAGCCTCCCTTCTTCCTCAAATATCTCCACCTCATACTGGGAGACTGTTTTCTAAGCTAGTCTCCTCTCTTTCAAAACCAAGAAAGAAAGTCACTTTCCATCTAAAAGTCAAGGTATTATTAGCTAATAGTAATGAGTTGCTTTTTACCTTGTTTCAATGCTAAGAAGCATAGGAAAAGGAAGCATTTAGGGAATGTAACTCCCTCTAATCACCACCACCACCACCACGTAAGTCCATTTTCGAATCTTATTGTTTCATGGGTTCTCACCTCTTTTGCAATTCAATGTCTTATTAGTTGCTGTTCTTTTTTCTGTTTTTGCAGCAGCAGAGAGATGAAGCGGGTGAGGGTTTGCAGCTTAGTAAATTAACCGAGCAAGAAGTGTCTGAGGAACCCATTAAGTCTGCTGTTGAACCATCAAGGTAAAAGCTATGTTTTTTTGGATCTATAATTCTATTTTTTATGCTTTGGTTGCAAAAGCTGCTTACTTTAGCTGATTGGATTTCTGGGTTTTTATGATTGTTAGAGAAAAGTCTGCAGAAAATCAATTTGGATGCAATGCGAAAAAGGTTGCTTTTGATTTGAGTGTCAAAAGTAGTGAGGATGAGAAAGAAGTTTTCAATTTTGAAGTTGAGGAGACTGAAAATATTGCAACAAGTGCTGTAGCTCTCCCTTTAAAACCCAGGTATCAAAATTTTGAGAGTGAAGAATATGAAGATTTAGGTTTGGGAGATAATGATTTAGGTGTGAATAATAAGAATGTTGGTGGTGATGGACCAATGTTGGTTCAGGAGGAGTTGTCTGAGTCATTGTTTTCGTTATCGATTGATTCGAGAAAACAAGTCTATGGAGCTGCTGAGTTGGGTGAGAAGGAGGTCACTAGTCCAATGACAAAATCTGGTTCGCCTAATAATATTGTTAAAGGGAGGAGTGAAAACATAAAAGAGTCATTAAAAGATAGGAAATTGATCTCTGAAAGCATTCTGTCAAATGCAGCATCTCTTCCTGTAAACCACAGATATCAGAACTGTGAGGATGAAGAGTATGAAGATTTAGACTTTGGGGAAGATGGTGATGATGATCAATTATTGGGTCAGGAGGTGTCATCTGAGTCATTGTTTTCGTTATCGATTGATTCAAGGAAACAACCTTGTGGGGCTGTTGAATTGGGTGAAAAGGAGGTGTCTAGCTCAATGCCAAAATCTGGTTCGCCTAATAATATGGTTGAAGGGAGGAGTGAAAACAAAGGAGAGTCAATAGATGATAGGAAATTGATTTCTGAAAACATTGCGTCAAATGCAGCAACTCTTCCTGTAAACCACAGATATCAGAATTGTGAGGATGAAGAGTATGGAGATTTAGACATGGTGGAAGATGATGACGATAATGCGGGTGGTGGTGATCAAGTGTTAGTTCAGGAGGAGTCATCTGAGTCATTGTTTTCACTATCAATTGATTCAAGGAAGCGACCCTTTGGAATTATTGAATATGGTGAGAAGGAGGTTACTAGTCCAATGCCAAAATCCGGTTCACCTAATCAAGAACTCGAGAAGTTCGGTTCTGATCAGAATATTCGAGGCAGAAGTCTGCGTGTTGATTCAGTTTTGAGTCCAATAGAAAATTTAACTCAGTGGAAAGTAGTGAAAGCAAGAGCAACCTTGCCATCGAAGCATCAAGACAAGGAAAATATCTACGTAGAGCAGAATGTTGATGTGGACATTAGTCCAGAGCCTAGTTTTAAGATACTACCTAAGGGTTCAACAGAGAATGCCAAGGAGAAGAAGTTTGGGGAGGAAGATGTCGCTGTGGATACTAGCCTTTCGAGCTGGTTGCCAGAGGCTACAACAACACCAATGTCCAAAGGTAGTGCTAACTCTGTTGCGAATTCACCTTCCGGGAGGACAAGTTCTCCAACAAGTCATGAAGATAGGCCTATTTTAGGAGCATTGACAGTTGAGGACCTCAAGAAACTTTCAGCCTCCAACAGTCCGAGGCGTTTAAGGAACAGAAGTCCTGATGAAACACCTATTGTCGGGACAGTTGGGAGTTACTGGATTCACACTGGACGGATCAAGGATTCAGATTCCGGCTCTTCAAGCAGAGGAAGGTACTCTTGAACTAAGGTTTATTGTACTGTCTAGGTTTTTTCTTTCTGGTAATGCAGGATAAGAAAATGAAATTGAATTCTACCCCATTTAAAGCAGGATGAGAAAGTGAAGTTTAAGCAAGCATCTCCAATAAGAATAAGCAGTTTTATGTAGGATTTTTGATGATTTTTTTTTGGTGAATAGCAATTAAGTAATTCTAATTCACAACAAGCACGACCTTTTTGTCTCTCATTATGACACTAAATGTTTGCTTCTGCAGTAGTTCTGAGATGCCTACTAGTACTGCTGAGAAGTACGAAAACACCTGCAGTTATTTTTTAAAGCGCCCAACTGCTTCTGTTTTAAGATCAACCAAGAACAATAGATTGTTTTAAAAAGCATGGCCAAATACTCAAGAAATCCCAAGGGACAAACTTAAGATACTGATCAACTATGTTGGGTTCCATGGATGAACCTGCAATGGAAATTGTAAACATAACCCTGAACCAAAATGGCTGAAATTGATAACATCCGAACAATTCAATAATTCTCTAACAAACTTACTATGTCACCTTCAAAGAACAGTTCTACAACAAAACAACAAGCATCATATCACCATACCAAGTTCAATGAAAGAGGGGAAAACTTTTCATTTGTCGCGTGCAAATACAAGCAGCAAAACTAAATCTTTCTTGAAATTTTAACATAATGCACATTATATGAATARCATTACCACATAGCATGCACAAAGTGTGAAGATCCTAAGCTAATTCACCATGCAACCAGCTTAACTTGACCCAAATGGGAAGGAAAGAAGTAAGACTGCATATCATGACCATTCAAGACGCATGCCAAAGCATCTGTCACATCTAAAGGCTTGTGCATCCTACATTATGTACAAGGGGTCAGCTAAGTGGAATTGGAATTGGAATGAGTCTAGAA
>NBIL01013806.1:0-13020 GCA_002752925.1 Viola pubescens var. scabriuscula
CCAGGCAACAACTAAGACGCCGACAGCAACACCAAAACTAAGCTGCAACTACTGAGACGCCCTTCCCCATGATAAAAGTCAAGTAGGGGATAAAAGCAACGTCCCCAAGCTGTACGGAAACGATCTATCCTTGCTTTTCAACCATCGAAACCATAGTGAAAAGGCATTATTAAACACTCGTCTAGAATAGAAGGTCTCCTGCTGGAACACTATCCTATTTCTCTGCAGCCAAAGGCTCCATATGACCGCATAGAATAACACCCTCCACATTTCCTTCACCTGGTTCCTTCTCCTTGGAACTAATGAAGCCCACGAGCCCCATAGGTCACCAATTGTTCTAGGCGGGCACCACGACATACCCGACCAGCGTAGCACGGCATCCCAAACACTCCTAGCAGTATTACAATGAAGTAGAATATGCTGCACCGTTTCCCCCTGCATGTTGCACATAGGACAAACGTTATCTTCCTCTACAAGCATGTTTCGATTCCATAAAAAGTCCCTCGTCACCAACCGCTCACGCAAGGACAGCCACAAGAAGAACTCGACTCTGTATGGGACTAAGTTGGTCCAGCACGATTCCAACATAGGTCTTGATAACTATTAACATACCACCAAGGGCGGTATGGTCTTTTCCTCCCTTCAACACAGACAAGACACTATAGCTGCCCGGTATGTCCATGCCGTAATGGTCACCCGTAAAGGGCATCATCCATGACGATACCGCAGCTGCAAGACTCACTACGACGGAATGGTCGACTACACCGGGGGGGTCCCACACATATAAGGCGTTATCCCATTCCCGTCTGGAATCTGCCCTTATTTATGGACCACATACGTAATCTCATGCTATCTTGGCACTTCCCGCCCCTGACGTCATTGGCACTTTCCGTCCCTGACGTCATCTTCTACCACACGGTATCTCTTCTCTTCCCCTATATATATCCCATTAGACAAGACTAAAAGGTAAAGCCGAAGCTAGCTTGCCAAATCTCAGCTAAACTATTTTCTTACACCATTCACTAACTTTAGCATCAGAGTGTTTACGCCGGAGACCCCTCCGGCGCCTTGCAGGGACCATCGACGACTGACCAGCGGAAAAGGGGACCCACCAGCAAAGCCCTTGCCTTTAGATCTCCTCCGAATCCAGGACCCACAAAATCCAGGATTATCAGGTCTTGCCTGTGACCGCTGTTTGGCCACTCCCTTGCACCAAGACCCAACCGAAAAGTCCTTAGCCCATAGTTGATCTACAATATCTTCTCTAACCGCATTCATTTGTTGTTGTTGAGATATATTCACTTGAATACCTTCTTGCGTCACATTAGCTTCGTCCTTGTTTAAATTTTGCTGACCTTCTGTACCATATTCTATGAATAGTTGATCAGCTCTATCTTCCATTCGAATAAAGTTGTGTAGTTCACAACAAGCTAGAGGTATTTACCTTTGACGACGAAAATGATAATTTGGAATGGACTTTAAGATTGAAAATCTAGCCTTCATAACGCCAAAAGCCCTTTCAATCATATTTCTCAATGACGAATGTCGATAGTTAAACCATGCATATTTTCTTGTTATCCTTCCTCGTCCATGATTGTAAATTTGTGATTTATTAGAGAATAATTTAGTAATTGAATTATACTAATAAAGTGAATAGTAGTTTGTGAGAAAGTGAATAGGGCATGAATATAATCATATGAATTTAATTAGGAGTATTGGTTAATTAAGACAATTGGAACATTGGAATCAATTATTGGGATTAACTTTAGATAAATATCAATTATGAAGTATTTTTAGCACAATTTTTTTATTAAAAATTAATGATTAAATCTACATATTAATTATCAAAATTACGAGGGTAGATATGTCTAAAAGAATATTGTTTATTTTTTAGATTAACAAGATGAGTCGATTGAGCTAGAGTAAAAAAAAAAAAAATTGGCCAAATTGGTTTTGGAAAAATTGAGAAATTTCAAATAAGGCGTCTACAGAATTTTCTAAATTTCAGTGTTAATTTAGAAAAAATTAAAAAAAAAATAGAAAATTTTCCATTTTGGAAAACATAACTATGTAAACACGTTCTCTAAAATTCTCCAATTTTTCAGAAAAAATAAAAATTCTTCCTTTGTAAACATTTTCTTAATGTTCCACAAAGATGTTCATGTATGCCTTCTCAATGTATATTTTGGTGTATTTTTACTGACAATATATTATTTTTTAGTTAATTATGGAACTCATGTCAATCTTGCAAGACGAAGCCATGCTAATCCACTACCCAATCAATTTCTGTCTTCCTCCATTTCCCCAAGTCCCAAGAAGATGAGTGTGATTGGAATTATTTTTTTGTTACTGAAAATTAGAATGGCATTATGCGTAATTTTTTGATAACATGAAGGGTATCATCGTAGAAGTAAAGCATTAAAAATTTAAACCAATCATTTCCATCACGAGTGTGTAGAAATCTTAAAGCAACAATAAACTGGAACGGAGGGTGTACTTCATAGCCAAGAGTAAATCGCATTGCATCTTATTTAAAAAGAAAGAGCATTCAACCAGTCACATCAATCGTCAATTGGTATATTAAAGTATTTTTTTTTTAGGTTCAAACCATATGTTTATCCGTAAATCTACTGAGCTATGACTAATCATGTTCGCACCACAATTGATTCATTAAAAAGTAAAAATACTCTCGGGTAATTTCTTCATACGTAAAGATCGAACGTACAACGTATTATTTAAAGAAAGTGAATATCAAACCATTCACACCGATTGTTAGTCGGTATATTAAAATATCGTTAATACTAGTGTATCTTATAAATTTATTCTTTCCCATATATATATTCTTATCCGTATTCATTTAGGCACTTAATTAATTAAGCGCTAAACTTAAAAGGAGGAATAACTTTCTTCTAGTAGGTGGATTGCAATTACTAATAAATTAATAATTAGCCATTTAAATAGTATATTTAAACTAACCAATCTCTCCGTATATCAAAGAGTATAAGGCACGTGCCGACAAGGAATCAAAATACTTCCATTTGATAAATTCTTTGTTGCACCGAATTTAGGCAATTCAGGTAGTCGGCCGAATATATGCATATAATTTCATATATATAAATATTCTCCTCTCTTTTTATTATTTTATTTTTTAAAATTAGATAAAAAATATTCCTAATTATAAAGGCTTTATAAGTATGTTTTATAGAAATTCATCTTTATTAGTAAGAAATAAATATTATTCGTATATATTGTGAGATTCAAGGGAATATATGGTGTCCTTAAAAAGTAGCCATCCATCCGCAAAGGAAGGGATCCTCCACCTCTATTGGAAACATAAATGTGTAAGCACAATTTCCTAGCTAGCTGGATGGGAGAATTAAACAAGGATATGGGAAAGTTTGAAATATGTTGGTTGAGTGCCTCGCGACATCACCTTTCCTCCCGCATCACAGGTAGATACTATTCCCGAGTTCGCCTATTAAAAAATATATAATAATATTTTATTTAAATGACGAGAATGTCGAACTGTACTCTCTTTTTTTATACATACAAAACACAATTGGTTCAACTTATTATGAAAAATAATTATTTATTGAGAACATTTTACTTTTTAATTGTCTGCATGCTAATAAAATTATCCAATATACATATTTTTGGGCATTAAATGCGTCTAATAAGTGAAGTTTCATATTAACTATTTGTTCGGTGAATGCTATTAACATACTCCTGTTGAGATCTCGTCGATAACAACTCATCGTTGGCGCCAATTCTTGGGTGAATTGACCAATATACCATTCCCGACTAAAGAATTTCAGATAATATTATCACCCTGCATAATTCAATTCATACTTTGGATATGTGATAAAGTCAATTATATAAATTTATATAAATAAACATACAATTAATTAATTATTATAAGTAAATGGGAAAAAAGAATCTGTACGGAATCTTTTTGCTGTTGAATTTTGATCCAACGCCCAAAATTTATACAAGTACTAACAATACATCACCTTAGTTACATCACCTCCAATTTCGGGAGCGTGACTCAGATACACACTAGTGGTGCCACGCGTACCCCACCAACAGTATCAAACAAAATAATTACCGACGTGCATGATTTTACACTCTTATCAATTAAGTAAAAACTGGTCGCAAGTTCAATTATTGTATATGAAAAAATTATCGGCTAATTAGAAGCAATCCGGTGTGACCATGAATAGTTTTTAATAGACAAACCCGGTACGAACATGAATATCCTTAATGGATCAATTTAGTACGAACATAAATAGTCTAAATTTAGTAAACTTAGAGATACATATGGTTCGAAACTAAATAATAATAATAATTAGATACTCATATCCATAAAAGAAAATCATGGGTATATAATAAATTTAAATAAATTACGTCACATGAAATGAGATGAAGGAGTTGATGATTCTCCACATTCTGGACCCTATAAATACCCACATACACATATTTTCCCTAGGGAGAAACACAACACTAACCTTAGCTCTTAAATTGAGTTGTTCTGCTTCCCTCTCTTATATTTCCCCCCTACAACTTCATAAAAACATAATCCAAAAATAAAAGATTAGATTTGAAGAGAAAATAGAGAGAACAATGGAGAAGAATATTGGATGTTGCTTCAATTTTCTTGAGACCTCAAAACCCTACTTTGCGATGATTTCTCTGCAATTTGGGTATGCCGGAATGAACATCATCACTAAGGTTTCACTCAACCGTGGCATGAGCCACTATGTCCTTGTGGTTTATCGTCATGCAATTGCAACCGCGGTCATCGCTCCGTTCGCTCTCTTTTTCGAAAGGTTCATATTAAAAACTTACCAATTAATTGATTTCTCAACAAAATTACTAAAGTTATATGTCAAATATATAATTTTTTTAATTTATATATATATTGATAATTTAATTTAATTTGGTTCCATCAGGAAAGCGCAACCAAAGATTACCTTCTCGGTTTTCATGCAAATATTTGTGCTTGCTCTTCTTGGGTTAGTCCATATTCCATTTACAATTAATGAATTTTCTAAATTTATAATTGAAAGCAAATCCTCATAATTTTTTTAAAAAATATATATATATTTTGTGTGTTGCAGACCTGTGATAGACCAGAACTTTTACTATGCTGGATTGAAATACACATCCCCAACTTTTTCATGCGCCATGAGCAACATGCTGCCTGCTATGACATTTGTAATGGCAGTCATATTCAGGTAGTTAATTAATTAATTACACAATAATTAAATTAATTTTACTAAACTTATAAAATTCTAATCACGTACTGATCAATTTAATGAATGTTAATAATTAATTAGGATGGAGAAATTGTACATAAAGAAAGTTCGAACCCAAGCTAAGATGGTGGGGACACTGGTGACGGTGGCCGGAGCGATGTTGATGACATTGTACAAAGGTCCGATCGTGGAGATGGTTTGGTCCAAACACATCCATCCTCGTAAATCCTATATCACCGACACCACCGGCACCACTGACAAAGATTGGTTCAAAGGCTCCATCCTCCTCATCTTCGCCACTCTCGCCTGGGCCTCCTTGTTCGTTTTGCAAGTATGAAACATTCGCTCTCTAACTTTTTTTCAGTACTGGTTGATATGCGACTAGTTCGACACTGATTTTTACGAATTGATGCAGACCAAAGCACTGAAAACGTACAAGAATCATCAACTCTCCCTCACTTCCCTCGTGTGCTTCGTCGGTACCATTCAAGCCATCGCCGTCACATTAGTGATGGAGCACAAACCCTCCGCCTGGAAAGTCGGCTGGGACATGAACCTCCTCGCCGCCGCCTACGCTGTAATATTTCTCTCTCTTTCTTTCTTTCTTTTAGGTACCTTTCTAAAGATCTATCTGATGGTTAAAACACTCGTTTTTTTAACGTATTCGTTTATTTTATTTTTCGCTTTTCCGATGTACAGGGAATTGTTACATCGAGCATATCGTACTATGTCCAAGGAATTGTGATAAAGAAAAAGGGTCCAGTGTTCGCCACCGCTTTTAGCCCTCTCATGATGATCGTTGTAGCCATCATGGGCTCTTTCATCCTAGCTGAAAAAATATTCCTTGGAGGGTATAATTACTAATTTAATTATTTCTTTTATGCACATGTATAATTAGCTATTATTCTTTAGTGCAAAGAATTATAATATAGTAGCATGCAGCATCTTTATCTATTGAGAATCATGCATGTTGTTACTAGAATCTCTCTTCATCAAAATACAGATTCCTTATTTTTAATAATAATTATTAAATGGTGGCTATAGATATATATATCTATATATATATATTAATTAATTTGGTTTGAACTGTGGGATGCAGGATTGTTGGATCGATCTTGATAGTTTTTGGACTGTACTCAGTGCTGTGGGGTAAGCACAAGGAGAAGATGGAGTCTTTTGATTCTGATGATGATGAGATAATAGAAGATCCTATAAAGTCAAGTGTCCAAGGAAATGGCAACTCATCACTTGCAATAATTGAAGATTTAGAAGCAAACGAAGTTGAGTTGCAAAAAGCAGAAGCCAACAACAAGTTTGCTGCTATTACTAGCATGCCCATGCCACAAGTTATTATCCCAATCAAAACCAGCCAATTAGACCAAAGGCCAAAACCCTAAATTAATTAATTAACCAATTAATTAGTCATTAATGGGGCTAATTAGTGGGGATTACTTTTCATTCCCCCCACCCCATTTTGTTATCATCAACCCTTTTGAAGTTATATATATATCTTGTGCTTTTCATCGGCTGTTATAATTATAATCCAAATATATATATTTGTACTTTGTTTGATGTCGTGGAGATATGAGTGTTATATTATATGTATGTAGTTTCTTGAATTTTCTTACATAATCACTCCTACTTCCTCATGGTATAAAATTTAGTATGTGTCCCAATTTTTTTATTTTGAAGAAAAAAGAAGAAAATGAAAAACTAATCATGGTAAGTGACAATAAATTGGTTAATTCACTAAGTGGCGGAGCGGGGGATGTCAGGGTGGGCTTGAGCCCGCCCACCCCTAATCCATTTTTTTAATAATTAATTAAATTTCTTTGCATTTTTATTAATAATTAATTAATTATAGAAAATTTAAGATTTAAATCTACATTAATGGTAAGAAAATATTGGTATATATCTTGACGATTTATGCTTTTACTAATAATAATAAAATACTATATTTAGTATATATCTTCATTTTGTATTATTATAATTTATAGGAAAGTTAAAGTTCCATATTTAGAACAAATTAAAATTAAAATTATTAATTAAAAGTTGTCAGTCAAAATATTTGTATATATATAACTTTATTCTAAAATATATATATAATATTTTTTTAGATATTGACATTAGCCCATCCAAGAAAAAAAATTTAACTCCGTCATGACAAGACTAAGCTTATTTGACTATGGCTAGTTAATACGTTCGCACTAAGTTTGCCCTTTATAGGATAAAGTGCTATCATGTCCGCACATGTTAGCCCATTAAGAGCTAAAGTATTGTTCGAATCTCACATCCGCCTATTAAAAAAAAAAAGTACTACAAGTGATTTTTATTTAAGGAGAAAAAATGTCAAACCACTTATACCTATCACGCGTAAATCTAAATTAAAAATCTAATTTTTAAATATGATACACAAAATACCATTAAATTACAAACTCATTCATCGATACTAAAGATCATGCAAACCACACCACATAATCAGTTGCTGACGTCTGATTCGGATTCCACCAAGGATGATGCTAGTGGTTGACATTTTACATCTACGTTGGGCAGAATCTCAAGATTCTTTAATTTTGTTTGGGTTGGGTTGGGTTGAATTGGGCCTATTTTTTGCATCCGATTCCAATCCATCGAAATTCCTACAATAAGCTATACAAAGCATGAAATTGGAGCTATATAATATACCACGTCTGAAGATCCTATTAAAATGGCATACAATTTGGAAAAAATAAAATGCTAGATTCTGTATAAAGATCGTTGATCGATCTTGCCTTTTCTTTTTCCTTTTCTTTTATTATTCAATCTTAATATTTATATATTCTGAGGTGAGGTGGTTGATGACAAGTAAATCACTTTGATTAATTATATTCCACAGAATAAGGGGGTTCTTGTTCTTGTTCTTGTTCTTGTTCTTGTTCTTGAGAGTTGAGAATGGTATCCTACTTAGATGCACATGATAGATTGGAGAAAAAAAATGGAAGAAAAAAGAGAACAAAAAAAAAATCAGTTGCATGTTCCACTATATATGATTTGGCCCCCACTATGGTTGTTTGTCTCTAATTCGGCGTATCATGCATCTTAGGAGCTGACAATATGGACTTGTTTGACGTCCGGTGGTGGTAAATGATCAGTACGATTCGAACTCTATTTTTATAAATTAAAAAAAAAACAATACAGACTTCTTTTTTCGATAGTTAAATAATATGGAATTGTTTGTATGCTTTTCATTAATCGTTATTTAATCCCTTAAAGTAATAACAATCATTAACTCTGTAATATAAAATAAAATAAAATAACTAAATTATCCACATCTTAATCTCAACTCTTTCTTTTTTGGAGCGCCTACAACAAAACTAGTTGTAAATATATATAAGTTAGAATTGGAAAATCCTAATCAATACATTCCTATTTAATAAAAGGGTAAACTATATAATAATAAACCCTAGTAATTTATAAAATGTTGCATTTTACTCTCTATAATTTAAAAAAATTCAATGTCAACCTTATACTTCTTCCGGTTTCGAAAAAATGATATCTTTGGAAACCGGATACGGGGACTAAGGCAGCCTCTATTTATCTTGTTCAATGACCATGGTGCTCCTCTATCTTTAACTTATTTACCATTCTATCCACCCATTTCTTTTCTTCCTTTTTCCAGATGTGTTATCCACTGCACACCCATTTCTTTTCTTTGCTACATTGAACTAATTGACAAACATGTGATCAATAAAAATATAGTGGAGCAACAAACCAAATCTACCATTCAAAGGAGTAGAAGAACACAATCTTTACGAATCAAAGGAATAGAAATTTGCTGTCATGTTCTTCATGCTGGCTCATTAATAATATCCTCAGTTTATTAAAAAAAAATAGAAAGACTCAATCTTTAAGCACACTGAGAAAAATAAAGGTTTAAAAATCAAATCTTTAATAAAACCATAAGAGCAAGAACCCACCAATGCAAAGCTAAAAAGAAGCAGAACAAATTGAACCCAGAAATGAGGCCATAAAAATGGCCTATTATGGGCTGAAACAACAAACTGATGATGGGTTTTAGCAATCAAGCCAAAGCAGCAACCAAGCACCATCCAAAATGCACACAAAAACCATACAGTTCAACGAAATGGGTATCATGAAATAATGCTAAAAAACTGATCTTTAATGTCCATTACAGATTTGATAAGAAAAAAAGTCCATTACAGATTTGATAGATTATTTTTTTGATGAAGAAGAGAGATGAAGAAAGGAAGAAGACGAAGCTGTGGCCGGGAAGAAAAAGTAAAAGAAGGGTAGAATGGTAAAGAGAATGAGACAGTGCATTGTAAAAGGCAGGAGGCCATTTGTTTTGCACCAAAGAAATTGACCCAAAACGTCGTACATTCAAATCCGAAGGGAGTAGTTTTTTACGATTTATAATTTTAACCTTTCTAGTAGTTGAAAAAATAAAAATAAAAAAGTAAAATAGTAAATTTTATAAAATTTGATAAAAAACTGTAACATAGTAGTACATAAAACAATGAAATTTGTTTTTAATTTGTTCTTTTTTTAACATTTTTAAATTTTTGTCATTTAATTTTCAGTGAATGGATTCTTTGTTATATTTTTTCTCAAATTTATATATTTTTATGAATTCTTTTACCAATTTTTTTGAACTTTTTAATTAATAAAAAAATTAAAATTGCACCTTTTAAAAACTAAAGGGATGACATTCTAAGTTTTTGACCTATAAAAGGTAGTATAAAGTTTTTTATGGAGTTTACCCTTGGTAAAATAACACATATTTTGTAACAAAATTTCTTCTCCAAATTACAAATATGTTGTGAACCAAAAGAAAGTAATTCCTTCTCTAATTAAGAATGTCACCTCACTGTTTTGAACTACGAGAATTGTAGTAATGGATTTCACAACTTATATAAATAGAATGTAAATTATAATGACATGGTAGAAAACCTAATAATTTCTTTTAATAAACTTTTAATAAAGTATGAAGAAAGTGAAGTATGAGATTATATTACCACTAAAATGACCTATGAAATCAAGGTAGATGAAGAGTTGATCCCTCTCAAGGATTTTGATGGTCTCAAAGATGGACTGTACCACAACACCAATAAACAAAGCGTGAACAATCCTTTCTCCATACTTTCTACTTACATAATCGGTGAAATATATTAATGCAACCCAATAAATAAATTTCACTTTACAAAGATGAGATTCAAGTTCTCATAGAAGATCAATAACATCGATCTAAAAGCTCGATACGTAGAAGAAAGTACCGTGCATATATGTGTATCTTGATTGCCAAACATGCGTTTGTAGTTGCGTCAGCTAGATAAATAATGCACCGCCAACTCATGTTGAGTGGTTGTGAGACAAGAATGATTAGTTTCTGTTAAAGAAACAATGAAAATCAAAAATTCAAATCCAAAATTCTCACACCACTGCTATCTAAAGCTTCTCACCAAGAAGCAACTTTTATCAAACCTACATATTCACCCAAAACACTCTAGCAATATTAAATAAAAGATACAAAGTAATATAATGGCAATAAACATCAAGTGCAAGCAAACCTAATAAACTAGAGAATCACAACAAATGATGTAATGACATAAAAATATACCTAACAAAAATATCGAAAGAGTTAAACATACCGATGACGTAGAAGATACTCGTCACGGGAAAGTGACTTTCGCCCGAGAATGGCGAATGAAATGTATAGGGTTATGACACTTGTTGTTTAGGTGTTATTTATTATAACAAACTATAAAATTAAGTCATATATATGATGAAACTGAGATTGGACAACGTTCGCTTAGCAAGGTACGAGGATTGATACCACATACCTCCAAACTTAGATTAATTTTTTTGAGTCACCTATTTAAGTTACTTTTACATAAGAAACTAGAATCTCCATTTTCCATTTCTTCTCTTCCACGCTAGGGCATAGGTTCTTATTTTTTTCTTGCTATGTTATGTATAGCTTAATTCCATTAATGATTATATTAAAAGGTTGGGAACTTTATGCTCAAATGCAGGATCTTTAATTTATTAACATTAATTTTGTGCTTTTTGGCGGCTTGATTCAAGTGAACTGCAAAGCACAAATATCATCGTTGTTACTTGTTAAAATAGTTTCTCCTCCCTCTCTAAATATCTCATAATTAACACAATAAATAAGCTAGAAATTATAGTACGATCAGTGTGAGTAGTTCAGTACTCTTGTTATTTAAAATATTTGTACCAATTTGATTAAGATTGGTCTTAACCTGACTATACGTTACATGTGGTTGATATCTTAAGAGTAAATAAATTAACATTCATCAACATCAAAGCCGAGTAGGAAACACCATAGCGTGGTGGTTGTCATTTTCATTAAGTAGATAAGAACATGAAAATAACATAAGAACAACCAAAAGCACGATTCAATGAATGATAATATGAACAAGACATAAAACCACTTGAAAGTCGAAACAACATCAAGTTAGTGCAAACGAATCTCCACATAAATTATTTATATGTTCCTTAGTTCACGTTTTTTATGCAACCCATGCTAACCATAGGCGAGTAAGATTATGTTGTCAACTTGAAAGAAAAATTCAAACCCGACTGCCAAGAAATATTCACAAATATTCCATATTATAATATAGGAGCAATGCTATCCACTCTCTCAGAGAAGATATAAGGACAAACAATACATAAAGTGTTGATTTACATCGCTTGCATATGTGTAGATCGCTGCTTTTAGTAATAATATCTTAAATAGGAAATGCAGCACGAGATGCTGTAGGCATACACTTTCTCAGTATCTACTATTGGAGTAACGATAGAGTATGTTTCATTACCTACGCTTAATTGAATCGTTTGGTAATTATATTTAGAATGAGTGGCTAAAATTTAAATTTGAAAATATGGTAGTATCAATCCAAAAGAATTTGGATAGGTTTAATCACCTGAGATTCAATTAGGTGGGTATTGATGAAACACTTGGATCAAAAGCTAGACCACTCTATAATCTTACACGTGTCTCTTTGGCGAGGAAAATTGTACACCACTTTTAGACTTCCTTCTAGGCACCCCTATATATGGATTGACAAGTCAATGATATTGTTATATACAGGTGAGTCTTTCAATGGGGTTTGATGAGCACTACCTATGTATATAATTTCTTTTTTTTTTCAAAATTTAAATTTATTCATCTCGTTATGTAAGCACTTAATATCTATACATGATCGCTTATTGGTTGAGTTATCCATACAAACTGTAAACATATTACCATGTAAAGTTACTAGCAGTGAATTACTTCCCCACCACGTAAAGTTAGACCTAAGTATTGTGAATTGCAACTAGAAATAATCCATGAGTTAGTTGTGAAAAATGACAATGCATATGAAAGATCATTTAGTGGTAAAAAAATAAAGGAAGTTATAGTTAATTTTGAAATACTTACATAGGACAATTAATTAGAATTAACTTATACAGATTGCACTTAATTGGTGTTGTTAAACAAAGGTTGGATACCTCTTGGAAGAGCTTTTCCCAAATTTTGGATCAATGAGCCCGGCCCATGAATCGGATAGTTTTGTAGATCGCGCGATCTATATGAAACACTTGCAAGTTTTCATTAAAAAAGCACGAGTTACGATCCAAACATAAAAATAAGAGAGAAAAGAATCTTTGAAAGCAAGGACAACATTGAAATTATTACTTGTTTGTTGTTGCCTGTTTGTATCCAAATCACAGCGAAGAATTGTTTTGTTACCGACAGTTC
>NBIL01013843.1:0-14997 GCA_002752925.1 Viola pubescens var. scabriuscula
GTTACCGAATACGATTTTAAGTTTTCTATGGTTGGAAAATGAAAGCTGAAAAACATAAAACGTATTGCAGCAACGAAATATAATTTTAAAAAACAGAAAATTTTCTAAAAATATCTCTAAACAGAAATATTTTGAAAAACAGAAATATCTCAAAATAAAGTTTTTTTTAATGTAGTTTACTCTTTAAAAATTCATGGATAATTTCTTCAAAAAAAAAAACTATATATGTAGCATAAGTTGCAGTCTCATCTCAACATCATTTTTCTTTTTTTGTTTTACGGTGGTTTATATTACTAGTATTTTGACATTTTCACTATGAAGTAAGATTTCGATGTTAATCATTGAGTACTAAAAATACAGACTCGTGATATGGATCCTAAATACATAATCCAAATAAAATTAATCATTCATCTAAAGATATTTCTAGCTCAAACCTTAAAATTATTATTTCTCATTTTCAGTTTTGCTCAACAGATTCTTTCAATCATTTTGTTTGCGCGATATGAGTTTGATCTGTGTAGTCTTATGAGTTTTTTCCATATGTATAATAAATGTTGAACTTTATTTCTTAAAAATTTCTTAATTTCTTATCACTAGTCCATTCCATTCTATTGATTTATTTTTACACGAGTCACTGAAGAATTATTAGATAAGTCTTTGAACCACTTACCTTATGATGTACCCACTAAAAAAATACGAAATCTAGTATTAAATTATTTTTTAAAAATTTAGTATGATTTATTTATATTTAAAATTGAGTGAGTGCATCATTGTAAATAGTTTAGTAAGT
Source organism: Viola pubescens var. scabriuscula (assembly GCA_002752925.1). Taxonomy (NCBI): domain Eukaryota; kingdom Viridiplantae; phylum Streptophyta; class Magnoliopsida; order Malpighiales; family Violaceae; genus Viola; species Viola pubescens. The sequence continues at coordinate 791 of NBIL01013843.1, forward strand.
AGCTAATAATTCCTCCAAGCCTTCCCAATTACGAGTAGATCATAAAACTGCCACGCGTGTTAACCGCACCGGTTGTAACTTTTGTACATAAACGCCACACCACACCACACGAAAGGCATTTTCTTTTTTAAAAATAAATATTTTATTTATTGCAGTTAATTTTTTTTCTTAAGCTCACTCACAGCCTGTGGGTCACAGGTTTAAATTTTCTATTAATTTTCAATTTTTAACGAAAAAACAAAAAATAAACCCATTCCCGCGCTCCACACCTCTCTAATGCTCTCTCATACTCGCATCAAATTCAAATCCCACTCTCTTTCTCGCTCAGTCAGTCTCTCTCCTTTCTCTCTCGCCGAGACGTACAAACAAACGCGCATTTCATCTAATTAAAGCTCCGCTACCAGATTTACTCTACTGTGAGCGAAGATGATCGCTACTCTGAAGTAAGTTTTGAAGAAATGTTTGTTTACGCAAACTCTTTTTTGATTTCTTCTCATCATAATATCGAGTAAGAAAATCGCGTTCTATGTTTGATCTCAGAACCTAATCGTATTTTGTATCTCTTGTTGTGGTCATGATTTGCAGAGCCGAAGAGCAAAACCAGCTGCAGCTGGTGGAGCGAGAAGACATCGATGATGAAGAAGATCTGTTCGAAGCGATCGACAAGCGTAAGAACCAAATCGCAACCTCTCTCTTGCATTCGCGATCGTTTTAAAATTTCGTTTGTCGATTCTGCTCTCTTTCTCCATTTTAATTTTTTGGAGAATGCCCGACGATTTTGTATGTTCTAGCGGTGGATTTTGTGTTTATATGTGCTGAATACGCGTTTTCTCTAACTCTCGGCTTAGATATTGCTAATTCGTGTTTTGATGTTGCTTGCGCAGTGATCTCTCAAGGAATCAATGCTGGAGATGTGAAGAAGCTGCAGGATGCAGGGATCTATACCTGCAACGGTTTGATGATGCACACGAAGAAGGTATAAAAACTTCAAATCAACGTCGTTCAGATTCTATAAGCTTTGGATCCATACGGCTATCGTTATCTTCTTTCTAATTTCTTTTTGTGTAATTTTGGCAGAATTTGACAGGGATCAAAGGATTATCGGAGGCTAAAGTTGATAAGATCTGTGAAGCTGCTGAGAAGATAGTAGTTAGTATTCAAACACCAAAATGAAACATCGATAATGACTTTTGCGTAGATTTTGTTTCCTTTTTAGTATTTATCAACTTCGCAATCTTCAATTGAACCTCACCGTAGCTCTTTTTTGCCTTTCTTCCTTTCAGAATTTTGGTTATATGACTGGAAGTGAGGCTTTGCTCAAAGTGAGTTTAGATTTTTTCTAATATTTATATGACATTGATCTCTCTCCTTAACCCATGAGGTTTAAATGGTGAGAGAAGCTGAAAAACTAATCTGAGTATTTGTACAGAGAAAGCAAGTGATTAAAGTCACAACCGGAAGCCAAGCTCTCGATGAGCTTTTGGGAGGTATATAGTTTTATATTCATATTCCCTGTGCTTTGATATGATAAGCTGTAATTTTTATGGAATTATTGAGGCGATTTACTGATATCATGTATTTAAAAAAAGGTGGGATTGAAACCGGAGCTATCACAGAAGCTTTTGGAGAGTTCCGGTGAGAACAAATGCATTTTGCCTTTGTTGATGCCTTAACTTAATTTTTGCACATTCAAGCACTTTTATCTCTTCGATACTGATCATTGTATTGCTACTTCAGGTCTGGGAAAACGCAGCTGGCTCACACTCTTTGTGTTACTACACAGGTCATTTTCACCATACTATTAGTGAAGCTATAGGTGTAGTGTCTGTATTATCAGTATGTGATTTCTCTGACTGAGTGCTCCTAAAAACATGATTGGTGAATACTCTGATACTATAGATATATGGAATGAGCCAAATAAACTGGTTATGTAGCTGTAATTTCTTAAAATCACTGATGTCATGATTGATTCTGCCAATTGAGATGAGTCCTGAGTTTTTGTCTTGATATAATTTGCAAATTAAATGAACTTAAGCCATCTCCAATATCAGTTTTTCGGATTCAGTTCTCCTTTGGTTTCATCATAAATATTAAAGGTGCTATAGCATGTCTTGAGTTTATGTATGCATTAAGACAATTGAATTTAACATGCTTTGAGGCGTATTAAAGATTTCAAAGTGAATATTTCTATTGTACTTGCAGCTGCCAACAAACATGAAGGGTGGGAATGGAAAGGTTGCTTATATTGATACTGAAGGAACTTTGTATCCTTTTTGTCCCTACCTGTTTAGTAGCTAAGGTGGTATATTTAGAGTTCATTTCTGTGAAAAAGGAAGGGGGAAATGCTTCAGTTGTTTTCTTAACTCTAATCAACTGCAGCCGACCTGATAGAATTGTACCCATAGCTGAAAGGTTTGGCATGGACCCTGGAGCAGTCCTTGACAATGTATGTATCAAATTCTATGCTTTGCCAATTGAATAATGTAAGCAGATGCCAAATCTCTCACTTGCTTCCTTTGTGAATGTTGAAAGATCATTTATGCTCGTGCATACACATACGAGCATCAGTTCAACTTGCTTCTTGGTCTGGCTGCAAAAATGTCTGAAGAACCATTCAGGCTTCTGGTAAGTTCCTTTACAAGTGTCTTATGAATCCACTATTATGGGACCCTTGAAGTGGTGTGTTCATTTGTCTGTGATTTTGCAGGTTGTTGATTCTGTGATTGCACTGTTTCGTGTAGACTTCACTGGAAGAGGTGAACTTGCAGACCGCCAGGTAAAATTCAGACTTTCACTATAATGCCTAATAGCTTTCTGAACCTCAGGTTATCATCATCAATCTTTCTTTTCGATGACATTAACCATTTTCCTTCTACAGCAAAAATTGGCCCAGATGCTCTCCCGAATGATAAAGATTGCTGAGGAATTTAATGTAGCAGTTTATATGACCAACCAAGGTAACTCACCTGAATATTCCAATCTATAAACACCTTGAGTCAGCATGTTTTAACAAGCTTAAACCATCTTTTTTTGAAAAAAAATCTTTCTAAAGTAGGCAATTGAGTGTTTTTACATATCTATAGACATTTGATGAACCTGTTTCTCCAAATTGGGAGTTCATCTGTGATTTTTCCAGTATAGCTAAACTACCTTCAAATCGGTGCTCCTTCTCACCTGAACATATCATTGAACTGTTGGTTGCAGTCATAGCTGATCCAGGAGGTGGAGTATTCATATCAGATCCCAAAAAGCCAGCAGGAGGGCATGTACTGGCCCATGCAGCCACAATCAGGTTGATGTTCAGGAAAGGTAAAGGGGAGCAACGTGTTTGCAAGGTGTTTGATGCCCCAAATCTGCCCGAGGCTGAAGCAATATCCTTTTTCTCGCTACCACACACACAAACACAAACACACTTGAAAATTAGGAGGCATTGAACATGATAAGTGAAAAAATGATTCGTTGCCAGAGACTCGTTACAGTCTTTATTCAGAATTCCCACCCAAGCTTAAGTTGTGATTTTCACCGTTGATAAGTTCTTGACAGAAGCACGTATTTCAGATAACACCAGGTGGTATTGCAGATGCAAAGGACTAATGAGAATGTTCCAGCACCAAGCTCCTCTGATGAAGCTATGGGAATCAAAGTTGTACAATGGTTCATTGTCCTATATCTAATAGTGTAGATTAGTAAATAGTGGTAAATGACAGTATATTGGTTGGTCCAGGGCATTTGTTTGGATGGCTTTGTTTCTGGCCTTTACTTATTATATCATTACTTTAGCAGACTGTCTAACGAGATGCATATATTACTTATCAGTTAGTATACTTAACACTACTATTTAGCAGCATTTCTTAAAACACAGAAGGCATTTGCCTGGATTGGATGTTACTTATGTGCTTTGCTTATTTAGATACTGTATATAATTGCTGGAGATGCTGAAAGATTTTTGTTATCGCATGCATCATGTCTTGTATATGTCTTTGTTATTGCAAGATCTGCTAGATTTCTATTTTTTTTTCCATTGAAAAAAAATAAGCGAGCCAAAACATGAGGATACATACAAAGGAATGCTTCAAGTGGTATTACTGGCGGGAGACAAATTGAGATCTGCCAATCATGGGCGGGAGCTTAAGGTGGACAAGGGGCCATCCTCCCTCCGCCCCCAAACAAAAAAAATCAATTAACTGATTTTTTTAAATGCACTCAGAGTTTATTAGAGTATTCACACGTTTTGAGTTCGATCTTCTGGGCCGCCTACACCTAAACCCTTTGTGTACAAAACCCTTCTGAATGAAAATGCATACTGTCATGGTCTAGAATTTTAACTTCCCTTGAAACGTTCTTGGTAGGATTACTGGATCCAAATTGGGCATCACTCTGTTGCTTAAGTGTGCGTAAAACTTTGGAACAATTTTCTATCGAACATTGGTGAAGCATTTCATTTGTTATACGTATTTGATGTCCATTCACTTTTAACCTTTTTACAGGGATCCAGAGGCTCTAGACATCCATGAAGAGAAATCGTAATTGCTAGTACAAGTTTCTTAAATGGTTATGTACGTACTTGCTCAATCATTTGATGGCGTGCTCTAGAAAAATTCTTTCTTGCACTCTTTTGCACAAATTACGTGATAAACTGGTGGGATTCCAGAATTTTATATCCAAGTAAGAGTGATTTGGTATTTGATATTAGCTTCTTTGACATTATTGCACTCCTTTGACATTATTGAATCCTTGTAGAGATTATTGGTTTTCGCTTCCATCTATATCACTTGCTACATTATATTTGTAAAAGCATACAAGTAAAGGCGGTGAATTGGAAGAGAATTTGAGATCATTAGCTTGATTCTGTGGCGCACTTCGTGTTTCTTTTTATTTTACGTCGGGACTCGTTTTATCTCCCCGGGATCCTTTCCCTGGGGCGGTGCCGGTGCTCCCTTTGGTTTGTCTTTATCTCTACCCAAAGCGGTACTGGATTATCGATCGTATGCTTTCATTAGTAACTTGATCATAATAATATAGTATAAGTTTGATAGAGAAATAGCTACAATTTGTTGTACTTATGCAGAAAAGTAAGCTTTTCTTGTTTACCTGGTGTGAGCAAGTTGTGTCAGGAGGAGGATTAGGAAGAGCAAGCGGAGAATAAAAGGAAATAGCTTCATGTTCTTCACCACCAGCTAGCTCTCTCAATTATCCTAATTAATTAGGATTTCTTGTGATGGAATCCTGGGTTTGTTGTTGCTTATAAATAGAAGCCATTTTGCTTCATGTCACGTTTCGTGTTTGGTCAGTCAATACCTAAAGTCGTGTGTTGAATATGATATGAATCAGAATTCAAATCACGTCTGTTCTGTTTTTCCAAGTGAAACATTATTTTCAAGAGCTTTGTTCACATTTGTCAGACTTTTGGAGAAATTTCCATGAAATGACATTAATTAAGACAGTACTTAAACGTTTAATTTTGTAGTAATTAGTCGGGCTTCATGTTTCTCTTGCTCTAGGGTGGTGTCCCTATCTCTATAGGACCATCCTTTGGGCGAGTGCCTTCATGTCCTTCACCACAAACTCGCAATTAGCCTTAATTAACTAGGATTAGTTATGATGCTCTCCTGGACTTGTTCTTGCTTATAAAGCTGATTGAGTTTTGCATTTTCTTAATTATTAATTTGTTTATTTTATTACACTTCGTGTTTGGTAGTCAATACTTAAAACTTAAAGTCGTGTTATGTTGAAAAACATGTGTAACATCGTCTGCTTATTTTTCTATAAAAATAAATATAAAATGTGTTTGCTAAAACTATTTTTTATTTTCAGTTTATTATTTTACGTAAATAATTTATGAAAAGAGAATAATAATTTTGAAAAGTAAAAAAATTGATTTCTTGTTTTTAAAATCAGAAAAAAAGAAAAGACAGAAAATTAGAAACAAAAACGATACCAAACAAGTTTAGTCATATATTTGTTGTTTTTTTCTCCAAAAGATCATGACTTTCAAACAGAATTTTCATTATGTTTGAGGAATGAAATTATAACGATTTCTCTTGCAACATTTATACGTGGGGCATGAAAAGATTAAAAAGAAAACGTATATGAGACAACATTAATAAGTAACTTTATCGTATGTATTAAAATTGAGGGACTCCCACTGTGTTTCAAAAATGAAAGAATGAAAAAAAAAAAATGTTGTTTTTAATAAGTTTAGGAATCAACGTATTATTTTACCAATTAATAGAGTGCGAATGAGTACAAAGAAGAAAACAATTGTTAGGAGAATTTTTTTATAAGATATGAAAAATTACATTGACTAAGAATAAACTCTCATCGATCTAAAATTAATAATGAGCTACTGTGTAGTGTGTATTGCTAGTCGTTGAAGCATATCGGTACCGTATAACAACATATGTAGTGCACAGAGTAAAAATTACAGTACTACCTAGCTAGAAGAGTCAGCTTACTATAGACGGGTTTCAACTTTCAAGCTTTAGGGAGAACAAAGAGCCCGGTTTTATTAATTAAAGTGTTTCAACAAGATGGGCCAAAGCCCTGAAAAATTTGGCCTTAGATGGGCCTAGTCGGTTAAATCAGGTACTCGGTGTGATTAATCGATGAAGTTGAGCTAGCCAAAACAATGTTAAGGATGTGTACGGGCGATGACCACATAGCTAAACCTTATACTTGAGAGTTGGAGTGATCAAAGCTTAAGTTTTTGGGAATATCTCGAAATGGAGGCGTCGGACACCAGTATCCCAAAAGTCAAACTGGGGAGTCAAGGCCTTGAGGTAAGCGTGTTTCCATTTTGGATTTGCTTGCTGACCTGCTGCTGTCTTGATGAATTCGGGTGTTCTTGGGTCGGAGAAAGATGCTTGTCATGTTGAATGTTGATGGTGGTGTCTTTTACCCTTTTTCCTGCAGGTTTCTAGACTGGGATTTGGATGTGCTGGACTCTCTGGAATTATAAATGATGCTCTGCCTCATGAAGTTGGATGTTCCATTATAAAGCAGGCATTTGATATGGGTATCACCTTCTTCGATACAGCAAATATTTATGGTAAAGATCATGATAATGAGATCATGATAGGCAAGGTATTCTGTATTTCTTATTCATCACTAACTTGTTCTTATCTGCATTGTTGCTTGCTTACGTCACGAAAGTTATAGCCTGATGATTATTTACATTATTTGCTCAATGGTATGTTAGAATGAGTGCAGATTTTGTTATGCTTTACGAAATATTGTGTTTCCAAAGATAATAGGGAAACATTAGCATTCTGCAATTGATGAATGATGAAATCTGTGTTCTGGTTTTATTCAGTAAAGAATTTTAGAGTTGATTGAGGAAGTTTGCTCAATTTATGTTTTCAGGCTCTGAAGCAGCTTCCCAGAGAAAAGGTTCAACTGGCAACGAAATTTGGAATAACCGTGTCAGAGGATTGGCAATTTGGGGCCAAGGGTGACCCCAAATATGTACGGGAATGTTGTGAAGCTAGTCTTAAGCGACTTGATGTGGAATATATTGATCTGTACTATCAGCATCGCGTAGATACTTCAGTGCCAATCGAAGACACTGTAACCATCTACACACATTTTCCTTATGTTTTCTGCAATAATTAGTTTGTGACATCAACATTTCACTACTTCAAATCTTGATTATTTGTGGAATACACATCTCATTGTGTTAGATGGAGGAGCTGAAAAAGTTGTTGAATGAAGGAAAGATAAAATACATCGGATTATCAGAAGCTAGTCCAGATACTATAAGGCGGGCTCATTCAGTTCATCCTATCACTGCTTTGCAGATGGAGTATTCTTTGTGGACCCGTGATATTGAAGATGAGATAATTCCACTTTGCCTGTTTGTGTATATTGGTTCTTGTGCTGGAATTTAAAATAAATTTTTATCATGCATCACTGTTGTGTTCATGGTCTTGCCAGGCTTTGAATATTTCTTTCGTCTTTGATTAGAGAACTTGGTATTGGCTTAGTGGCATACAGTCCCCTTGGTATTGGGTTCTTTGCTGGGAAGGCAGCTGGGGAGAATTTTCCCTGTGAGAGTCCATTGGTACGTTACTGAACTGAAATTAAGAATGTCATGCATTAGGCCTCTTTCACCATTCTTAATCATAATCCCTTTTTAATTAAGAATGTCATGCAAGCATTGCTGGATGAATGAAGTAAATTTTACCTTACTGATTTTACTCCCATGGAGAACTGATTCCAGGCTCAGGTACATCCCAGATTTATGGCCGAGAACCTGGAGAAGAATAAAATCCTATATACACGACTTGCCAACTTGGCTACAAAGCATGGCTGCACCCCCCCTCAGTTGGCTTTGGCATGGCTCCTTCATCAGGGAGATGACATCGTCCCTATCCCTGGTTGATTCTCTACTTCATTTCTAAGATTCTATTCTTTCATGCATTTGTTGATTCTTTTCCTGCTGTTAATTCAATGTTTATGTCCATAATGATATGCTGAATGACTAGAAATCGTAAACTTTTGATGTAAGGCTTTGAAGATTACTAATGGAAGAGCAGAATATATGATCTGCTTATTATATGCCTAAACTAGTGGCTGTTGTTAATTAAGCACGGCTCTGCACTCAAAGTGAGATTGGTAGGAATTGATAATTCTTACGTTGAAATTGTGCAGGTACAACCAAAGTCATGAACCTTGAGAACAATATCAGATCCGTAGCAGTGAAGCTCACACAAAAGGATTTGGATGAAATTTCTCTTGCTGTGGACAGTAAGGAAGTTAGTGGCTCAAAAGATGCAACTGTTCTGGCTAAATTATCCTGGCGACTCGCAAATACCCCTCCAAAGAATTAAGTGCAGAGTCTACATTGTATGTTTCTGTTCTTAGAAAAAATTCAAACAGAAGAACTGTCTTGCCTTTTCGAATAATGTACATTCTTTTTACTATTATGTACTTTGGAGATTGATGTTGATGTTAAATCAATTTCATAGTAGAAAGGAGAAAATCTTGTGATGGAAAAAACAGAGGAGAAGCCAATGAGCTTGGGTTCAGGTGAATATCATCGTCACAACTTGGCTTCAGGTGTCCTTGTGAATTGAAAAAAAATAGAAAAAAATAAGAAAATTCTGGGCGCAGGCCAAGACATGAACACTCCAATTATTGAAGTTTTATTTTATTGAACACTCAACATTGAGTGACTGCCCCAATAATTTCCCAGCTAACAACCCATCAGCTTGGTCTGCAACCAAAAGGGTTAAGCTGTTCTTCACCAGATGGTCAATTTCTGGAGTCCTTATCCAGAATACATGCGCGAATGCTGTGAAGCTAGTCTTAAGAGACTTGGCGTGGATTATATTGACTGCAAGTATCAACAGATTTTTATAATGTTATTATGCCAAATCTCATTTCGTAGTCTGAAGGATTTCACCACCTCTGATACTGAGCCTTTGTTTCTGGACAGATGGGGGAGCTTAAGAGACTTGCGAGCGAAGGAAAGATACATTGGATTATCAGAAGCGAGTGTGGACACTATAAGGAGAGCCCATGTATTCTTTATGGATGCTTGATATTGAAGATGAGATACTTCCAGTTTGCAGGTTTGTTGATGTCCATCTCCAGAAATCAAGTCTTCTACAATGTGTAAAACTGTTAACTGTTAGATTTGACCATTCTTTGATTCTCTTCTTCTCCTTGAACACAGGGAACTTGGCATTGGGGGTAGTGGCATATAGTCCACTTGGTACAGGGTTTTTCGCCAAGAAGGCAGTTGTTGAAAGTTTGCCTAGAGAGAGTCTCCCGGTAGGTTACAGAACAAAAACAGGTGGCTCGTAAACACATCCATAATATTCTCTCAGGAATTCCATTTTGCATTCCAAGTTCAATTCTGCAAAAGTTTGATATAAACGGTGTATGTTATTCGAAATGTACGTATTTGATTCCAGGCACAAACAAATCAAAGGTTTACAGAGGAAAACCTGGAGAAGAACAAGATCCTGTATACAAGACTCGCGGACTTAGCTTCAAAGTATGGCTGCACCAATCCTCAGCTAGCACAGTCTTGGCTTCTTCATCAAGGAGATGATATAGTCCCAATTCCTGGTATATCAAGACATTTCCTTTATTCTCAATTCGCAACCGAAAACTACTTACGGATCTAATTCTGAGCACAATTTGGATGTAAATTTTATAAAATGTACATGCAGGAACAACTAAGGTGGAGAACCTAGAGAGCAATATCAGGTCCTTGGCAGTGAAGCTTACGCGAGAGGAGTTGAAAGAAATTTCTGATGCGGTGGACTTTAAGGGAGTTAGTGTGTCAAAGGATTTGTCTGTTTTACCTAAACATACCTGGAAACTAGCAAACACTCCTCCAGTTAAACTGCACCATCCTTAGTTTCTCTGTCACTCTCTGTGGAATGGCAATTTGATGTGTGGTTTTGTTCAGTAAAAGAGTTCAAATGTTGTTGTGAAAACAATATTGCCATATCCGTTAATTAGGCGAGAAACGTTTCTTCTTTGCTTTATTTATACCGCCAAACGCCCAACGGTATAGATAAATTATTTAATTAGGCGAGAAACGTTTCTTCTTTGATTAACGTATTTACTACTTAGATGTAGATGTTTTTGCTATGTAGTTATTGTGGATCTAGTTTGTTGATCCGCCTATGGATCGAATGAATAAGGTTTACCTGCTAAAAAAAAGTACTTACTATCTTGACATGTGTTTTGGTCCGCTGTGATATAAGGAGGGATGAAGCTAGATTTTGTTTTAATGTATGATACTTTGCATCAAGGCTTTGGATATATATATATATATATGTATGCCTTTGTCTATGAGTTATTGCAATGGGTGTTGAATGTCGGTTACCACCAAAAGTGGAGGGGAATTATAGTTCTGTCCCATCGTTCTTAACGATAATTGCTTCATGATTGTTGATTTTGGCAACAACTTATTCTGAATCCTATTCAATCTCTAATCCTCGAGCACGTTGGACTCGCAAAGAGATCCTCATGCTATCCATCCTTAAGTACTCTAAAACACTTAGAAGAAGAACCTCAAAAATGGTATTCAAGAATTAGATCATTACCTCCCAAATTGACGAAGTGATCTGCTGCTATATTTCCTTCCCTACACACATGAGAGATCGGAACCTCCATTTCTGTTGAGAAAATTTACGATACTAACAAAAATAGGAGAAGGGAAGTATGGGTGATCAAGTAAACGTTACTTTTTTTTTTTTGTAGGAAAAGTCCTGTCTGTCAGCCGTAGTAACTAGTAGTAAAAAGTTAACAAAATAAAACTGGAGATTTTTCAAAAAATTAGAAAAGAAATATCTCTCTGCTAAACAAGCCTTAAAGATCCTAAAGTTTAATTCTAATCCAACTCCACATGTACCAATTTTACTGATAGAGTATCTTTCCTTATGGCCAAACGAATCTTGCACGGTTCCGGCATTTCTGCAATTATTTCAAATGGGTCATTATATTTATGAAAGTATCTCAAATAATTTAAGTCATTTTCTATTACTGGGTTATTGTTTGGCGCAGTCAATTTCTCCATTTGCTCACTCTTTTTCTGGTTTTTTATGGGGAATTTGGTTTAGCAAACTAGTGTTGTGTTGTATCCAAAGTCGACATTTCCTTCGTATGGAGTTGTTGTGTTCTGTACTTATGTTCCTCAAACATCAAGATTAATTTGGCTTGATCAGGCTAAGGAAAGATGGATCATTTCTTAATTAACGTAATGAATGCGCTGTAGCTTTCTTTTAAATGGTGCCCATGAAATTGCAGGTCTCGATATTTTTGGGGTTTGGTTGTACAGGACTCTCTGGAACGTACAATGCCCCTCTGTCCCATGAGGCTGGATGTGAGCTTTTGAAGGATGCTTTTAATAAGGGCATCACCTTCTACGACACATCGGATCTGTACGGACAGGACCATGACAATGAGATCATGATTGGGAAGGTATATATTCCAAGAAGCCTCATCATTCTTTACCAAACAGATGAATTTGATTGGCGCTACTTTGTTTTTTTTTTCTCATTTTCAAGCCTTAAAGCAACTTCCCAGAGAAGAGATTCAGTTGGCAACAAAATTTGGCATTAAAAGGTTAGGAAGCTTTGAATTTAAGGTCAACGGTACCCCCTAATACGTGAGGCAATGCTGCGAAGCCAGCTTGAAGAGGCTTGATGTGGATTTCATTGATCTGTACTATCAGCATCGAGTCGACATTTCAGTGCCAATAGAGGATACTGTAAGAATTGTGTGTGTTTAGTCAATGTTTTTCCACGCTTTGATGCCTAAAAGTCTCATGATTTAGTTTAACTTTTCCATGGTAGATGGGAGAACTAAAGAAGCTGGTAGAGGAGGGAAAGATAAAATATGTTGGCTTATCAGAAGCTAGTCCGGACACTATAAGGAGAGCCCATGCTGTTCATCCCATAACAGCAGTAGAAATGGAGTACTCTTTGTGGAGTAGGGATATTGAAGATGACATTATTCCCTTATGCCGGTTTGTCAATAGATTAGTAAATACACATTTCTTTCTTCTTTAACTTGTTTCGATTATAATTGACAGTTTAAGAATGTTGAAACTGATATATACCACGAGTACTTCTTTGATCTTTTGACCTCCTTCTGTTCATATCAGGGAGCTTGGTATCGGGATAGTAGCATATAGCCCGCTAGGCCGCGGATTTCTTGCTGGGAAGGCTGTTGTGGAGAGCTTGGCAACTGAAAGCAAACTGGTATTTTGACTAAACCAGAAGCTGATAATTTACACACGCGCGCAAGTACGCGCACTGACTATGCTTTGAATGGTTGTAAAGCTACTGTAGATGACTTAATGCTCACTTGGAGTTAGCTTGACAATAACTGTTGACACAGGTTTTGCATCCGAGGTTCAATGGAGAGAACTTGGAGAAAAATAAACTTATATATGCTAGGATCGCTGGCCTAGCTACGAAGCATAGCTGCACGCCTTCTCAATTGGCTCTGGCATGGCTCTTCCACCAAGGAGAAGACATAATTCCAATTCCTGGTATGCATTTCATTACTTATGTCAAGGTAATGATTTGGAACTGTACTTAGTTGATCTTTTTCATGCGCTAATCATTTTCGATGGTTTGAATTGCAGCAACAACTAAGGTGAAGAACCTTGATAACAACAGCTAGAGATAGGATTCTGAAAAACTCAAGGAAAAAAGGTAGAGGGATGCTGATTAACAACGTATTTAGGATGGAGAGATGCTGCTTTTCCTATGGATTTATGTACAAGAAGAATAAGACCATATAATGGTGATGTATCTATTGGGCCTTGAAAAAAAATTGGGTTTGGAATGTTTGAGCCTAGGGCTGAAGGCCCAAAATTGTCTAAGGCTTCTCTCTCTCCCTCTCTATGGACTCTCTTATCTTACCTTCCAAAAATCAGATTGTAATAAACTGTAGAAGAGCTGAAGGTTGATCTGCTGTTGTGTGTCTTTGTTCTCTCAAAAACCAAAATGGAGGAAAAGCCTCTTATCCAAATCCCAAGAGTGAAACTGGGCAGTCAAGGCTTCGAGGTAATTAAGGATGCCATTATTTATTTACCCATTAATTAATCAGTACGGCTGTTCTTTTATCTGATCAATAATTTGTTATTATGTGCTTCATAGTTAGCTAGTTTGGATTCTCAGTTATGGGTCTTACGATTGTCTACTAGATTATTGTTTGGCGCAGTCAATTTCTTCATCTGCTCAGTGTTTTACTGGTTTTATAGGGATTTTTTTGTTAAGCAAACTAGGTTGTGTTGTATCTGAAGTCAAGCTGGAAAACATAATCCAGACAGCATTTTTAGCGGTTCAGACTATTAAATCCGCAAACTTTATATAAAAAAAGAACTTTCCTTCAGCAAGATTTATTTGTCTTGATCAGGCTAAGGAAAGATGAGCACGTAAGCTATGCAGATTTGACCTGATGACAGATTGTTCTTTAGTTGAGAAAAGGGTGAAGCTTCTTGCGCGGAATCGAAAAACGAAAGTGTAGTTTTCTTTCTAACGGTGCCCGTAAATTGCAGGTGTCGAAATTGGGGTTTGGTTGTGGAGGACTCTCTGGAATGTACAATGCCCCTCTGTCCCATGAGGCTGGATGTGAGATTCTGAAGGATGCTTTTAATAAGGGTATCACCTTCTTTGACACATCGGATCTGTACGGGCAGGACCATGACAATGAGATCATGATTGGGAAGGTATGTA
>NBIL01013890.1:190-18217 GCA_002752925.1 Viola pubescens var. scabriuscula
GATTGGCGGGGATCCTCTTCAAATCTTCTCCATGACTCGTCTGGTCCGTGAGTGCTTGCGTGGAATCTTGGTCAAGGAAGTTGTCCTTGGTCAAGGGAGATTCTTCTATACTTGCATGATCAAGGGAGGTTCCGTCTGCTCCAAATGATCTGATTCTGCCTCTTCTTTGCTTCTTTTTTCGGATTTGATCTTCAAAGGTATTTCCTGTAGTAATTGAACAAAACTAGCCAAAATTAATAGTTAACCATTCAATTAGAACTAGAAAACTAGTGATAAAATCACTGCAATTAAGGTTCAATCAATCTCCTTTCTTGGATTTTTGTTTTTCTTTGGAGGAGTGCTTCTTGATGTCTTGTCCTAGATCTGCTTTCAGCGTCGAGACTGCTTCTGGGGGGAATCCCCACACTTTCACCTTTACTGTGCATCTAGCCCTCTATTGTTGTTTGCGACGAGTACTGCTCACCTGCCAAGGGAAATGATCAATGAAAGGTTAGATCAAGTGGTTTAGAAGAGATAGCAAGAGGAGAAGAAAAGATAGAATTCAAGGGCACGATGGAGAAAAAGTGAAAGGAGAGAAAGAAGATAAAGAAACAAAACAGAAAGTGATGCTAAGTCTTTGTCTTTTTGTTGCTTTTCTATGTCTAATGGTGCCTATACCCAGGGATATTATGCATACCTAGTCAGTGCCTAGCTAAGCATTACTCGTGAAAAATATGGCATGGAGGCTCAAAGCTCACAGGGTGCTAATTTGACTATTAGAGTCCAGGCCTAGACATGGATATAAGGGTCAACAAGCAAAGCATGGGTGTCCAGGGCACGACAAGTTGATTAGCTGTTATCTTTAAGTGCGCAAGTTAACTGTGTGTGTGTCCATTTCAAGGGGGGGGCTTTCAAAATACGGGTAGTGCTATTAAAAAGTCTAAAAAAAATCCGAAAATAAAACACGAATCATACACTCATGCAACAATCATAAAGTTTAAACATGCAGTCATGCAATATAATCAAACAACCAAATAAAACACATAAAACCCCTCCCCACACTTTAGCTTCGCACTGTCCTCAGTGTGAGAAGGGTACAAAACAACAAAGGAGTTCAAACATAAATTAAATTGTTCAGCAGAAAATTAAAGGGGTAATGTTTGGGGGCGAGATCAAGAGGTTGGAAGGTTGCGTCGTGCAACTTCGGTGGTGAGGACGCAGAGCTCAGCCAGAATGTCTCGATTGGTGGTCAGTATGGCTTGCAGGAGACGCTGAGTGAGTTGATCATTGGGGATGATGGTGCTAGGCTGTGCTGCGTCGGGGACTGGATTGGTAGGTGTTTGAACTGGCTGTTGGGGCCTTATCAAGTCAGGCCATAAGAATCTCCCCCCGTTCTTGTTTCCATGGACCTGGTCAATCTTATCAGTAGTCCTTGAGCTAAAACTCAAAACGCCATCAATAAGACATAAAAATCCCATCAAGTCTAGGGTCTTAAGACCGAGAACCTTGAAGGGGAATGGATGAGGATGCATGTCAAGAGTTTTAGGCTTAAAAGAGTACAAGTTCATTGCAAGATGGGTAACAACAGACCCTAGAACTGGGAATCTACCCTTTTCAGAGGTAGAAACACTATTGACTATAGTGGCTACCCAGTACCCGAGATTTACCTTCTGCTTACGGTGCATGCACCACAAAAAGAATAGTTCCTGCTGTGTTAGCTGGCCAGATGTATTGAATTTACCCCCGAGGGTGATGGCCAGGAAACGATGCAGGATCCGTAGGGCAGGATCTGGGATGGCATCGACTTTTGCGTTTCGGGCGTTGAACACGACATTGGAATTGCCGGTCAACTCCTAAAACACCTCGTTATCATCAAAGTCAGAAGGAATAACAGTCAAGGCATGCAGATATGGCTCACTTTTCAATTCATCACGGCGAAAAAAATTAAGATAGCAATTAAAGTCATTCAAGGACATTTTATGCCATTTGTTTGCTAACCTAAAGTTGATACAACCTGTCGCTGCCAAGTTGGGGCCTTGATTGTTTCTAGATTTGAACAGTTCAGGGGCAAGCCAGAATGAAGCAATGAACTCCAGAGTGAGTTCAATATAAGTGGATTGATCAATGAAGAACAAGTGTTCCCATCCTATACCCCTAACAAGTTCCCTAAGTCTATCACCAATTTCCATTTTATCATAGAAAGACAGGTCAAGCTAAGCACATTGACTGACACCCTTAAAATTCAGGACATTCAGCTTATCAAGAGGGGACTTATCAGGAAAGTCTACAAAAGCATTTAGAGAGGCAAGGTCAGATGTCACCTGAACATTAGATCGGGGCCTCGATGCAGAAGTGGGAGTCGTGGCCTCGATAATCAAGTCCTCGATTATCTTGTGTACTTTGCGCGAAGTAGAGGCTTTTCCTTTCCCTTTGTCTGTGGCAGAGATCTTGCACTTTTTGGTCACCGAATTTTCCGCCAGCCTCAACGCCATTTGAATCCACCTATGATGGAAGTGGTGAAGAAGGAAATACTCAAACTGTTAGACGCTGACGTCATTTACCCCATCTCCGACAGCACTTGGGTGAACCCCGTTCAAGTCGTTCAAAAGAAGACCGGTATTACCATCACCACTGGCCAGAATGGTGAATTGATTCCCACAAGAATCCTGAACGGCTTGCGTATTTATATTCACTACCGCAGGTTGAATGCCGCCACTATGAAGGATCACTTCCCTCTCCCTTTCATTGACCAGATGCTGGAGTGTCTTGTGGGCAAGACACATTATTGTTGTTTGGATGGGTACTCCGTTTTCCACAAGATTCAAGTAGCACTCGAGGATCAGGAGAAGACTACTTTCACCTGCCCCTTCGGTACTTTTGCCTTTAGAAGGATGCCATTTGGTCTTTGTAACACTCCCGCCACCTTTCAACGCTGCATGGTTAGTATCTTCTCAGAGCTTGTGGAGAACAACATTGAGGTATTTATGGACGAATTTATTATTTACGGTAATTCTTTCCCTGAATGTCTAGCCAATTTGAAGAAGGTCTTACAACATTATGTGGATACTAACCTTCTTTTGAATTTTGAGAAGTGTCACTTCATGGTCGATCGACCGAGGCCTCATCTTAGAGCATATCATCTCCAGAAAGGGTATTGAGGTTCACAGAGCCAAAATAGAGGTCATAGAGTCTTTGCCTTACCCCACTTGTGTGCACGAGGTGCGCTCATTTCTTGGTCACGTAGGTTTTTACAGACGGTTTATCAAGGACTTCTCTGTGATTACCCGACTATATGCCAACTCCTATAGAAAGAGGTCGTCTTCATTTTTTATGCGAGCTGCAAGGCCTCGTTCGGTACCATCAAGGGGAAACTTACCTCTGCCCCTATCATTCGAGCACCCGATTTGACTCTCTCCTTCGAGATTATGTGTGACGCTAGTAACACAGCACTTAGAGCTGTACTGGACCAGAAAAAGAACCACGAGACCTACATGATCTACTACACCCCGAAGCTATTGAATGACACATAGTGAAACTACACCACCACTGAAAAAGAACTTTTAGCAGTTGTTTTTACTTTAGATAAATTTTGTCAATATCTTCTAGGCACTAAAGTCACTGTTTATTCTGATCATCAAGCCCTTTGATGGCACTTGACCAAAGTCGACGCCAAGCCTCGCCTCATGCGATGGATCCTCTTGCTCCAAGATTTCGACATCAACATTAAGGAAAAGAAGGGAACTAAAAATCTGCTCGCCGACCACCTCAGCCGACTGCCGCTGAAAGAGGATGACACACCAAGGCCCATCCGAGACACCTTCTGGGATGAACATCTGTGTTTAGCCCATGCTTCTCAATTCCCATGGTTTTTGACATTGCTAACTTTTGCGCTATTGGTTCTTTCTCCGTAAATTCCACAGCCTCAGAACGACATCAGATTAGGAAGCAAGTGAAGTACTATGTTTGGGACATCTCATACCTATGGAAGCATTGCTCCGATTAGATCATTAGGCGTTGTGTGACCCTCGATGAAGTACCCTCCATCCTTAAGTTCTGCCATTCCATGACCGAAGGAGGCCACTTTGGCGCTAAGAAGACAACCATGAAAGTTCTAGAGGTTGGTTTCTTTTGGCCCTCAATTTTCAAGGATAGCTATATGTTTTGTGCAGCAAGCCCTCGCTGTCAGATGACTGGTAATATCACTGCCTGGAATCAGATGCCCCTCACTAGTATTCTTGCTTATGAGATCTTTGATATCTGGGGCATCGATTTCATGGGCCCCTTCCCTAACTCATTCGGTAACATTTATATTTTACTTGTGGTTGATTATGTTTCCAAAAGGGTCAAGGCCAAGGCAACCAAGAAATTGTAGATTTCCAAAGTTGTTGTAGATTTCCTCCGTACCAATATTTTTAACAGGGTTGGTACCCCACGAGCACTCATTAGCGACCACGCTACACACTTCTATAAACGCATTATGACCAACCTCCTCATCAAGTACGGTGTTACCCACCGAGTGTCTACGGCGTACCATCGGTAGACCAATGGGCAGGCTGAGGTATCTAATCACAAGATCAAGTCCATCCTGGAGAACACTGTCAATCAGTCTAGGAAAGACTAGAGCTTGAAATTGGAGGATGCTCTTTGGGCCTACAACACCGCATTGAAAACCCCTATCAGCATGACACCCTACCTTCTTATTTATGGCAAACAGTGCCACCTACCGTTGGATATCGAGCATAAAGTGTTCTGGGCCATCCGAAAGGTTAATATGGATCTCGGTGAGGTTGGTCAACACCGACACCTGCAGATACAAGAATTGGAGGAGCTGCGCGATGCCACCTATAAGAATGCATTGATCTACAAGGGCAAGATGAAGGCCCATCAGGATAAGTTGCTTTCTCATAAGTAGTTTACTGTTGGGAAAAAAATTTTACTGTACAACTCTCGTCTCAGACTTTTCGCAGGTAAATTAAAGTCCAAGTAGACTAGTCCTTACTTGGTTACAACCGTGTACGACCATGACACCGTTAAAATTCAGAGCATGGATATAGGGGTCATCTTTAAGGTCAACAGTCATCGCTTGAAGCCTTTATATGAAGGATTCACACCTTACACAACTGAGGAAATGGTGGTGGCCGAGCCACCTGTTCAAGATTGATGTGTATCGCCAATGTCAAGGCCTTGAAGCTAACTAAGGAGCTTCGTGGGAGGTAAACCACGTTTCTTTCCTTTTTTATCTTTCTTTTATTCTTTTTTATTTTATTGTGTTTGTTTTTCTTTTCTTAATTTTTTTTTTCGTGTGGACCCTCTTTCTTTTCCCTTTTAATTTTTTCTAAGCTCTCTTGCCTTCAGGCACAATTTTGTACATTTTATCCCGGGTGAGAACACCTTTCCTTTTGGTTTTTATTTTCGTATGCCCTTGTGTGAGTCCCTTCTTCGCATTGAGGACAATGCGCTGCCTTAGTGTGCGTGTGGGTCACTTATGTGTTTGTTTTTGTTTGCTTATTTTTTTTTTTTTGTGTTTAATTTGGGCAACTTTTCGACTTTTGCGGATTTATTTTTCTGTGTTAACTCTAGTTTTTGTAAATATCTTTCTGCTAAAGTTGACACACTACTCACTGTTTCCCAAACCCCCCTAAATAGAACACACTATTTTGATCCACTGCATGTAGAATAATTTAATCATTCATCACACTGTCTTTAACATGCATAACCATTGCATGCCTACTCTTATGACCGCACTAAGAGCTTGACGTTTGTAGTCAATTATTTATCCCTGTGAGCACTTCAAGTCTTCATGCCGTAACTCTTTATGTGTGATAAATGCATAACTAGACACTACTTAGGTTTGCATAATATCAAGGGTATAGGCACCATTATACATGGATAGCAGTAAAATGACATTGGACTTTGCACCAATTTTTTTTTAATCTCTTGCCATCTTCCATCAGCATGCCCTTGACACTAACCCCTACCCCCACTTTGTGTTCTTGTATGATCTTAAGCCACTCGAGTTTATGTTTCTAACCCTTCCTTAGCTGGTGAGTGGTACCCATCGATGGTTACTGTGGGGGCTAAAGACAGAATGAGAACAGTCTAAGTGTGGGGGAGATGAAGTTTCATATGACATGTGATGAGGCCTTACTACTGAGAGCGGTGAAATGGTGAATCGAAGTGTTGCTGCATCAAAACAGGAAAAGAGCAGAGAAGAAAAAGATTTGTGCTTGCTCTGCTACTACTTGTATTTTGTATTCCTATATAAAAAAATAAAAAAAAACCAAACAAATAAAAGCAGCACGCACAACAGAAGTAGCAGGAGTCATTAGTACTGATCCAAAGAAGGAATCCTCAAGCAAAGAAAGAGGAATTTGAGCATCTAGCCCCTACTGCAGCCGGCTGATGGATACTATTCACTGAATCCTCCTCCTTCTTGCTAAGGAATCCTCTCTGATCTTGAGCCGACTCTCTCTCTCTCTCTTCCTTCTCTCTTATTTCACAATCCCTTTTCTCTACTCCCCTGATTGGCAGGATTTTTTCTAGACCCTGGTCAAATATAAAATTTATATCAATCTACTACTAAAAACAAATAAATGTAGTTTATTGGTAAAAGGTTCAATCCACAGGGAAAAGGGTCTAATTTGCATGAGTACTGGAAATTGGTAAAAGATGGGGGTTTGCTTTGAAAGTAAATGTGAGAAAACTATAAAAATGGTCTTGGCTAAGGAAACATGTATCCTTGATCAATATAGAAGATTTATGAGAGTGTGAAAATGGGTTTGGAAAAACTCCTAGTAGAGGCTAAACGGTCACGAGACATGAGTTGCGATCATTGACACAAGAATATTCATCTGCAAATCATAGAGTTGCTATAGGATTAAGAACCACTTAATCCTTGGCTTCCCTCCTTTATCAACATCACCCTAGGGCCATATGCAAGTAGGAATGGTGATGCCTTACCAGTCCAGCACCTTACTGGTTAAAGGGTTTACGGGATTGGCAGATAGGTGAGTAGGGGAAGACAACTCCAAACTAGTTTTCACGGGCGTCAGTCGGGTTTGGGTCTGATTAACCTTTCTCCTTACCATTCACAATCGTTTGCAATTGCATAAGGGTCTACTTCGATCCCTTTGCCCGATAATCCACAACCAAAGGAAATGACAGTAGTATGATCAATCTAGTCGTAGATTAGCTACTTCTAAAACTGGACCGATAACACATAAAATAAAGTTCGAGATCAATTAAATGCAATTGTGCAGATTAATAGGAACAATTAGACCTTAAGCGACTCATGCTCATGCCTTAGTGCCTCTATTAAGAATGAGAACTTAGATACGCATACTCATAATTGAAAACAAAACAAAACAATTTATTGAATTGATGAAAATCCTCCGTTACTAGAGGAGCAAGGTTTTTGAAAAGCTAAAATAGAACGGTGAATTAAAAACTCAAAGTATTCTCTTATGCCCTCAACAAACCCTAGGAAGAGTATAAACAGTCCTCTCTTCCTGCTAAAGAGATAAAGATAAAAAGAGAAACAAAATCCCAATCAAACTCTAATTGTATGTGAATGTATTTAATTACTCTCCTCCTCCTAGAAGAATTCTAAAAAGGAGACAAAATAATGGGACGGGCCTTCAGTCCAAAGTCTACTTCAAGGTATTTCTTCACTGGCGAGGGATTTATCAAGACATATTTGTCTTGATCAAGAGAAGAAATCACGAGTTCTGGGTTGATAGTTGCATCCTTGGCCAAGAATGCTCAGAATGCTTCACTTTCACTCCTTTTCTACTCCATTTAGCTCAATTGATCCCAAATGTGTTTCTTGCAATAATTAAGAGAATACTTACTAGAAACAGTAGAATACCTTTCAAATAGAGAGGAAAACTAGCGGTAAAAACTATTACAATTAAGGTCAATCAAACTCCCACACTTAAAGCATGCTTGTCCCCAAGCATAAAACAAAACAAGGCACAAAGAAAACATGCAGAAATAAAATCAACAACCCAGAACTGAATTCATGCTCAACCTTAACAAATAAAATACAGAGACATTCAATTGTCTCAATCTATCCAGATTTTAACAAGTCTGTTCAATAGCTAGTAGCATCTCACGGATCACGAAAGAGTCAAGGAGAAGTTAACTCAATAACTTAAGAAACCAGTAGAGGAACAAACAAGTTTAAAATGTTCTATGTCTATCCAATTGTCCAATAATGTAAGATTTGTCGATACAGGCAATGCACATGCAATAAACAGATAAGCACTAGGTGCTGCCAAGTCATGCCTTTTTTAGAGGTTCTTTTGTTTTGCTTTTGCTTCTTTTTTATCTGATTTTTCTTTTCTTTTCTCTTTTGATATTTTCTATTGTTTTCCTTTGGAACAATGTTTGTTCTTTTTGCGCACATCAACTGCCAGAACTTTCATCTTTGTCCAAATTTTCTTGCAAGGAAATAAAGCACAAAATGGACATTCCCGACCTAGCTTATTCCGGCCCGGTATTAAGGGGTTAGCTAGATGCACTTTGGGGAGTTTCGCCTATGAAAGGGGTGATGGTACCGGACTACCAACACTGTGCAATCCCGTTGGTTCCAGGAAATGTCCTCACAATAATGCAAGAATGAAATGTTCAAGCAATGCGGAGATGAAAGGCTGACAACTCTTGCACTCAATATGACTTTTGATCAAGACATATATTAAAGCTTTTTAGTTGCTTGGCCAAGACAGTTCCTCTAAAGGTGATCTCTAGTTTTAAATCAACTAGTCCTAATTCAGCAGTGATAAACAATAGCTACTGGTATTGAACAAGTTGTGTTGTTACCTTGTTAAGAGAGTATAGATCAAAATCATCGAGTGTCAAAGTGTTTAAAGTTCCAATGTGAGGTCTGAATTGAGCACAAAGGTGTTGATTTCAAACAAGACACAGTTCATGCAAGTACTAAACTAAAGACACAAAAATCAAAACAATTATGCAGAAAAAAAATGAAAAAGAGGCCGAAAAATTATAAAATTGAACTGAAAACATGCAAAAATGCAAAAAATTCAAACAAACAAAACAAACAATTAGCACAAATATCCCCTCCCCACACTTATCGGACACATTGTCCTCAATGTGTGAAAGAGAGAATAAAAACGAGCATGCAAAAGACACTTACACAAGAATTGAAAAGAAAATAAAGTAAAAGAAAGGAAAAGAAAGGAAAAGATGGAACCTAGGGGCAGGTTCAGTTAGACTCAGAGGAGTCTGATTCGATTGTTACGTGGGGTTTAGAGTGGAATGCTGGAGCTGGAGCTGGAGTTGGAGTTTGTTGATTTTNGATCCTGTTGTAGAGTGTACGGAGTGAATTTAGTGCTGCTTCATTATCTCGCAAGATGTTGTGAGCGGTGTTCTGGACGGCAATAAGCGCTACGGTGTTTCGTCTGAGGAGATCACCAATTCCTTGCTGGGAGTAGTCTAGTTTGGAAGAGGAGGAAGCGCTTGTGTGTCTCTGGCCTTGGTCAATCTGGCCTCGAGCAACACCTTGGTCAATCTGATGTCCTCCGGTGGGGGTTTCTTGGCTCGCACCTTGCTCCCGTTGTGCTCTCTCCTCTAGGTCATAGATTTGTAGGGGAACTACTCGGGGCAACCTGTCCAGGTGTCTACTGAAAATTCTTTCAGGTTTGGGGGTTATCCCCGGGGTGTAGACAATTTCTCCATCAGAAATACTGAAAAAACTCAATTTGTCCATGGCTTCAAAAGTAAGCAGCTTGAAAACAGGGCATCTAGTGAGTGCATTGGGTATCTCCATCCTGCCTGACTTGTATGTGAGCAGAGTGATTAGGGGACCAAGTACCATCCCGGTGCCTGAGTCTTCAAACCTTCTGGCTATCCAGTACCTTGGGCTGACTTTGACTCCTTCGTGGAGGCACCATACAATAAAAAGCTCTAGCTTGGTTAGTCGATCACATTTCCTAATTTTTCCAAAGAGGTTGACAGAAAGCAAACGATGGAGTAATCAGAGGGCAGGGTCACAGAACAGAGATGCTCTAGCACAAGCATCAAAGGCGGTATTAGGGTTTTGAGTGAGTTCCCGACAAACCTTTGTCGCATCCCAATAACTGGGGATCTCATAGAAGGTTCTTAGATACCAAGTTGGTTCATCCTTGCCACTGTGGACAAAATCTAGCATCTCTTCAAACTCATGCATGCTTAGTTTGTGCTTCTTTCCACCAAAGCAGAAATTGACACAGTGTTTCAGACGGACATTTGGGTGCTGGCTTGGGACTGGGTTTAGTTTCTGCTCATTTAGCCAAAAGGTGCAGTAAAATTCCAAGGTTAGCTCGAAATATACTGGTTTAGTGGGGAAGAAGATGGATTGCCAACCAATGGCGTGCACCATCTGCTCCATCCTCTAACGGAGTCCAAATAGGTTTATTAGATGGTTGTCCAAAATGAGAAAAGGGACGATTAGTCCTCTCTCCACAGTGTGGGATAACTGAGCTCTACCATTGTCATCAAAAAAATCTAACCAACCAGTGAGTTCTGACAAGGGAGGGATATGGATATCACCTTTGCCGGAGGGAGTGGAATATTCCAGATAGTCTGGATCTCTAGGGAGATGAACAACTCCCATGAGTGCTTTGCCTTCTCTTTGATGCACTGAGGAAGATGACGGTCCGGCGGCGGCAACTTCTATTGGTGCGTTGTAGGTGGGTGGTGGGGGCGGTCCATGCCTTGCTTTCATCCTCCTTTCCGCAGCTGGATTTGAAGAGGTTCCTTCATTACAATGCCTCGCGATACTCTGAGACGCGGCCGTGAATGCTTCCATGGTGGCTTCGTTGATGGTCTACTGTTCGGTGGAGAATTGGTGGCGGAGAAGCGAGCCAAGGGGGCTTGACTCGGTGGTGCTTCGGTGGGAGTGGTGGTAGGGTTTTCAATCGACCACCTCAGGGCGGCTTGTTGTCGAGCACTAGCGTCTGGGCTGGTGGTGTTGGTGAACAGGATGATCCTTCGTGGTGCTATTGATTCGGGCAGTTTCGGGCTTGGTGGGAGGTGAGAAGTTGCTCTGGAGGGAAAAGTACAAATGTTTGAGAGTTGAGGAAGTAGTGGGGGTTTGTCTTCCCGTACTCCTCCTTTATATACTTGTTGCTTGGCATGTGGCAAAAACTGCTCTCCTAGGTTAAGAGCGTTTAATAGATAAGGCTTTTCTTCCTTGACCAAGGAAGTTTTCCTTGGTGCTTTCAGACATCCTTTGTGCAATATCTTTTTTAAAATCCTACGGAGTGCAGAAGTTGGTTTGCTTATTTCTTCTTGCTCCAATTTGCAAGGTATACTTCTAGCTTCAGTAGCCATCTCTAGTCTATTTTCTTCAGTTCCCCTGTCGAAAACAAAATCACTTATATTAGCTTTATTCTCAGGTGGCTCATAAATATTTATACAACTCAAGCTATGTGACTTGCTTGGTTGTATTTCTGCATTATACATGTCAAACATAATTATCTGACCACAGTATTCGAGAGAAAGAGATCCATGATAAACATCTATCAGAGCTTTAGTAGTCCTTAGAAAAGGTCTACCCAAAATAACATCAGTTGTGTTAGAAGAGGGATTCAGGCTCATATCAACAATAAAGAAATCCACAGGATAAATAAAATCTTTGACTTGGACCAGAATGTCCTCAATAACTCCCTTGGGATAAATAATTGAGCCGTCAGCAAGCTGAATGATCATTTTAGTGTCCTTCATTGTTCCAATGCTTAGCTTCGCGTATTCTTCTAGAGATAGAATGTTGATACCAGCTCCTAAGTCGCACAATGCTTTCTCGACATCCTTGTCACCTATCCTGCATGGGATGTCAAAAGCTCCTTGGTCTGTAAATTTTTCTAGTAGCTCAGATTGAGTTACTGATGAGATATTCTGAATTGATCTGGCATGTTCAACATTTGCAAATTTCTTTTTGTCAGTACACAAATTCTTTAGAAATCTAGTGTAGCTAGGAATTTTAGCAACGAAATCAAGCATAGGTGTGTTGATTTGTAATTGCTTGAGCGCATCTAAAATTTCTTCCTCATTCTCCTTCTTTGCAACTTCGGGAGGGAGGGGTTGTTGTGTATCTTCTTCTTCTTTTGGTTTGGCATCATCCTCGTCTCTCCTTGAGGGTTCGTACTTATGCAACCCATTTGGTGCATCTTGCCGGTTCTTGAGTTACCTTTGTTCTCTCCCCTGTCCACATGTCTTAGTGATTTTCTTTTCGGATGGCTCTGGGTTGCTGCTTACACTAATCGAATTAACACTGCATATTTGGTTGCTTATGATGTTGGAAGGCAGGTTCCTTTGTTGAGTTTGGCGATCTCTCACCAATAGGTTGAGTTGTTTCTGGATTTCTACCAAGGCGGACATAAACGTGGCTACCACACTTGTCTGGGTAGCTTGATTGGCTTTGATGGTGTTCAGTGTATCCTCGATAGAAGGTCCAGTTAGTTGCAACTGCTGGGGTGTTAATGAAAGATAATATGTATCAGCCTGATGGTGAGGTTGTGGTTGCATCTAGTTGTGACTCGATTGTTCTTCTACTCTTTGTTTGTTGTCTTGGTCAAGCATAAGAGTAGAAACATTCTTAAAAAGTTAGCAATAGAAGCAATTTGTTGCTCCATGGTGACGGAGTTAACAAAAGATAAGGGTTTAGAATGCTCTAGAGGGCTGTTGTTGGTGCAATTTTCAGCCATGGTGTGTAGTAATTGTCTGGCTCTGGTGACAATGGTATCTTCCAGAGATCCACCTGCTACTATATCGACTTTGTCTTTATCGCTCCATCTCATCCCGTCATAGAAGTATTGGATAAGATTCTCTTCCGACACGCCATGGGCTGGACAAATGTCCTGTAATTCCTTGAATCTCTTGTAGTATTCCCCTAGATTCTCAGCATCTCCTTATGTATCCTGATGAGATTCTTCCTGGCTGTTCCGGTCTTGCTTTGAAATTTGAGTCCAAGTGGTGATAGTGAGGTAGACCGTTGTACCAATTCTTTGCAGATTCTTCCAAGGACCATTGGAAAGCCCTAAGCTTTGCTCTCTCTAAGGAGACTCCTTGGGGTTTGTGAGCTTTACTCTCCAAGTGGAAGATCCTTAGATGGTTGAATGGGTTTTTATTAAGATGACCATGGAACTTCTTGATAGCTTGCATGATATTTTGCTTGATGGTCCAGTCACGTTCTGATGGTGGTAGATCAAGACAAGAGTGAGTGGCGGGCTTTGTCCCTTGGTTTAATTCTCTTACGGTCATCACTGTTCGGTAAAAGAATGGGGTTTGTTTTGAAAGTAAATGCGAGAAAACTATGAAAACGGTCTTGCCCATGGAAACATGATCAAGACAGCAGATTTATGAGAGTGTGAAAACGGGTTTGGGAAAACTCCTAGTAAAGCCTAAATAGTCATGAGACATGAGTTGCGATCATTGACAGAAAAATATTCATCTGCAAATCACAGAGTTGCTATAGGATTAAGAACCATTTAATCCCTAACTTCCCTCCTTTATCAACATCACCCTAGGGCCATATGCACGTAGGAATGGTGATGCCTTACTAGTCCAGCTCCTAGCTGGTTTAAGTGTTTACGGGACTAGCAGATAGGTGAGTAGGGGAAGACAACTCCAGACTAGTTTCCACGGGAGTCAGTCGGGTCTGGGTCTGATTAACCTTCTTCCCTACCATTCACAATCTCCGAGTGAGCATGGTTCATTTTGTGCCACTTTTAATGTTACTGACTTAACTTTGTTTGATGTAGATGAGGATGATGATTTGAGGATGAATCCTTTCGAAGGGGGAGGGAATGATGCGAATCGAGGCTTATCGCATGCACAGACCGTGCCACTACCAGTATTGGGCTCGATGACTCGAACCAAAGGCAAGGAGATCAAAGGGAAGCTCTCGCAATTTCTTTACAAGGAACTTAAGCGAGAGACTTTGATTAGGGAAGCCATCTTGAGGGAGAAGGCTCCGAGAATAGTGACCATACTCTTAGCCTCATCAAGAGAAGCTAGCCATACCAACCCGAGCCATTAAGACTCATAGTAGGGTGCATTATATCACTTAGAGAATTTTGCAACTTTGGCCCGAGCCAGTCCAGTTTCAGGCCATTCGCACGACGAAGATCCAAGATAGCCCATGGCCGATCTTATCACATACGCTAGGCGCGCACATGCATGGTACGCGCATGGACGCGCATAATGGCTCGTCCGCGGCCTAGTCCGATTGGGACTCCTATGTGATTGAGAACTTATTTATTATTTTAATTAATTAATTTTAAGACTTATTATTTAGATATAATTTCTAATTCTATTCCTAGAAGGTTTTAAGCTTTTTCTATTTAAATGGCCACACGGCCTCATTGTAAGGTTCTGAATATTTTTATCAAAATTAAGACTGTCTTTTAAGAGATTTATCTCTGTTTGTTCATATGTGAACCTTGTTTCTTCTTAAGTCCGAAAGCTTGAGATTATTGCAAGTAAAACTCGAAGTTTCGTCCATCAATTGTTTCCACTAGGTTTAATTCACATTGTTGAATTTAGGCCTAGATTTCAATTGATAACCTCCCTTGAAATCGACTAGGTTAAGCAATCTAATATTGCTTAGTTTAGGATCGTTCTTGTTGAGATAAGTATTCCGCACCGAAATCCATCCTTTGAGCAACGATCATATGGTTAAATCGAACCTAGGCAACTAGGATCGAATCACGATCACCTCAGGGCATACCCTTACCCACACATTTTCCAAACTGAAAAATAAAACAAAATTTGCTAAGATATGAGCTGAAACATTAAGGTTACGACAAACATGGCAAAAAGAGCATGAAGAAAATGAGGAGGTTAATCGGGCCACATCTTGTAAGATTAATTTCGTATAACCAAGCGGAAACTCCCTCGAATGTAGTGCTTGTATGATTTCCAAACAGTTTGATTTGACCACAACAGACTAAAATCTTTATTGGAACCCGTATTTCAGAGCGGCCTTTATCGCCATAGTCTCAGTTTCTTATTGTTATTACTAAGATCTATAAAATTCATGATGCATGAAACATTGGATGACCCTAATTAAGTATTTCAATTTCGTGCGAGCTATGAATAAAATTTTACACTAACTATTTTTTTTTTTTGGGTGTTTTTTAAGCATTTCATTACACAACAATCACTCCTAATTTAAGAAATACAAGAACTTTATTTTTTATGTTGTGTCTGTATTGAGAAATTATTAAATGCACCCGGTGCATGTTATACGTGGATCCCCGACTCGCAGAAAATATGAGACCCTTTTTTAAAATTTAAAGTGAGTCCAAAAATGATGATTTCCACCAATGAATGTTAGTGGACGAACGTAACTCTACATACACTGGGTGCATCTAATAATTTCTCGTCCGTGTAAAACTCATTTCTGACACTAACCCTTGACAGACACCCACACAACACGTGTCTAACTTTTTTGGTCATAATTTTGAGAAATTATTGGTGGAAAAGAGATGTTTATTGTAAATGATAGTTGCTAAACATATTTATAAGACTAAATTTAGTTTTAATTGTTGTGAATGGTATTTTTATATGATATATATTAATGTACATACATATATATGTCATGTCGGTGTTTTATGATTTTTAATTTTCCATCGCAGTGTCTGTGTCGTGTCCCGTGTCCGTGTTAGTGTTCGTGCTTCATAACTCTTAATACAATGATGGAGTAAGAGTGACGACATTTCACAACTGTCACATGTTATACCAAATTAAGGGATATAATGTCCTATATGGCCATACCAAAGTATTTAAACTCGAAAGTTTACTTCGGCATGAAAAGTTAAGCTAAAATTGGAATATAAATCAGAACGTTAAATCATTCGAGTTGTTAACTTTACAATATTTTTATTGATGATTTTCACCAATGAATGTGAGTGGACGAACGTAACTCTATATACACTGGGTGCATCTAATAATTTCTTGTCCGTGTAAAACTCATTTCTGACACCGACCCTTGACAGACACCCACACAACACGTGTCCGACTCATTACCTCCCGTGTCTAGCTTTTTTGGTCATAACTTTGAGCATATATTGGTGGAAAAGAGATGTTTTTTTTGTCATAACTTTGAGCATATATTGGTGGAAAAGAGATGTTTATTGTAAATGATAGTTGCTAAACATATTTATAAGACTAGATTTAGTTTTAATTGTTGTAAATGGTATTTTTATACGATATATATATTAATGTACAAATCAAAATGTTAAATCGTAAGAGTTTCTAAATTAATAATATTTTAATTAATCATAACATTTTTAAAATCTCCCTACATTTTTTTTACTAATTATTAATTGGGCAAAAAGTCAAATTGGCACCCAACTTTTGTTGGTAATACCAAGTTTGCCCCCAACATTTGCATAATACTAAAATAGCACTCAACTTTTGCGTTGTTAGCCCTGTTTACCACCAACTTTTCTTCGTTAGCCCAAATGGCACCCAGGCACCTAACTTTTAAGTTAAGTTTCACTAATGGTGTTATTTGACCTCTGTTATTAATTTTATTAGTCATTACATTTTCTATTTTTTCTAAAAGTAATCCTATAACTTCTTTTTATGTACCATTTTACAAAAATAATAAAACTACGTCCAAAATATATAACAAATTCCATAAAAATCAAAAAAATTCATTTCACAATTGCAAAATATGAAAAAAAATCCAAAAATTTATAATTGAAAAGAAATTCACAAGATTTTAAATTTCTAAAAAAATAAAGAAAATAATTTTTAAAATCCTGAAAATGCATAAAAATGTATAATATTTTAAAAAGAAAATCTGGAAAAGTTAAGTGTTCTAAAAAAATTAGGAATTGTTTTTTAAATATTGATAATATCCATGCTGTGCTGGGATTTTTTTTTTATTATTATGTTTTAAATTGCTCTTTTTATAGCAAAAAAAGAATTAAATTATGTCCTTTCTATTTTCTCTTTTCTCGTACAATAAAAGCATATGCTATTTTAATTTTTTTTCATATTTTTTGCATTTTGTTTGTCTTTTTCTAGATTTTTTTCATTTTATTTAATTATTAAAAACATTCAATTTCATTTT
Organism: Viola pubescens var. scabriuscula; assembly: GCA_002752925.1. Lineage (NCBI taxonomy): Eukaryota > Viridiplantae > Streptophyta > Magnoliopsida > Malpighiales > Violaceae > Viola > Viola pubescens. Next base: position 17,253 of record NBIL01013890.1, read on the forward strand.
CTTATTTATTTCATATTTCTAGAATTTTTGATTATTTTTGTGGATTTCTTTTTCAAAATTTCTTATTTCTGGAATTTTATTTTATTTTTTTAGTTCATTGAAAACTAATATCACTTTTTTTTTCCTTAATTTTTTTAGTTTATATCGGATTTTTTTATAAAACTCTTGAGTGTCAAGTTGAAAATATTAAGGACAAAAAAAATAACTAATGGATGTCAAATAACACCATTCGTCAAACGTAACTAAAAACTTAGGTGTATGGGTGCCATTTGGGTCAACGGAGAAAGTTGGGGGCAAACAAGGATATCGCCTCAAAAGTTGGGTGCTATTTTGGTATTATGTAAAAGTTTGGGGTAAATTTGGTATTAAAAACAAATGTTGAGTGCCAAATTGACTTTTGTCGTTATTAATTTTACAATTTACTACAAACTTCCACAGGACAATTTAATTTATACGCAAACTTAAAAAATATAATTAACATCCTGCAATTCAAAGTTCAAACATAACAATCATGATACATAGTTCTAGCTCTAAAGTTTGCGACTCACAAACACAAGAAAAACAGTAACATATACGGAGGGGACAAAAAGATGGAGGCACGCAATGGAAAATATAAAGATAAATACCCGGATTGAACGGCGGAAGAGGTTAGTGATAACTATTAACATACCGCCAAGGGCGGTATGGTCTTTTCCTCCACTTGCCACCAACAAGGCACTATACTGACCCGGTATGTCCATGACATAACGGTCACTCGTAATGGTCATCTACTATGACGGTATCACAGCTGTGAGACTCACTATGACGGAATGGTCGACTACACCGGGGGGTCCCACATATGTACCAGGCGTTATCCCATTTCCGTCCGGAACCTGCTCTTGCTTATGGGCTACAGGCGTATTCCCATATATCTTCGCACTTTCCGCCCTGACGTCATCTTTTACCACACGGTATCTATCCTCTTC
>NBIL01013921.1:0-17515 GCA_002752925.1 Viola pubescens var. scabriuscula
CACTATTTGACCCTAAAAAAATCCGTATTTTTTTTCGAATGTATGTTAATTCTTAACGTACTTCCGAGAAAAACTTAAGAGCAAATAGTGACTGTTCCGGCCGCCTTAAGATACGTGCTGAAACAGTAAAAGCAAATTCTAAAACGACATTTAATTAACCCCGGAGGGAGTAGAATTTTTTGGTAAATAAAAGTATGATTAATTGGAATTTTTTAAAAATTGAGTACTATATTAAGAATTTTTGAAAAAAATTAGGGGGTAAACATAGAACTTTTAACAAATAAAGTAGGATTATTGGAAAAAATTAAACTTAAGGGACTAAATCGGGAGTTTTGAAAAAAAAATGATTAATTGAAAATTTTAAAAATTTAAACATTATAAAATATGATTATTTGAAAAAATTAAAATTTAAAGGACTAAATGAGTATTCTTGTAAAATCTTGCCCCTATTTCCGCCATTGTTTATGTGATTTCAATTTTTCAGCAATTTTTCACGAAGAACAATAAACTCAATAATTGAGCAACTTTAATTTTAAAAACGGATTAATTAATTAGGAAAAAAAGAGGCAGATTGCATGCCTTGCATCATCCTCATCTTTTTTGCCCTAAAGGTGAATCAATGAAGCATAAATCTCATCTTATCTATCCCAAAAGAAAAGCAAAATGAATCTCTACCCGAAAGCCAAATGGATTCATAAAGATTTTACTATAGATCAAAAGAAAAAACACATAGGATTCCTAACCTCTTTTTTTAAAATCTTGTAAGAGGAAAATAATGGCCAATATTAATTACTATTATTTTTATCTAAAAAAAGGCTTAAATATAGATGGGTCCTATATAGTTTTATGCAATTTGCATGGGTTGTGCCTTGAGCTGCCACACTTAGACCACGCTTGGCCTTTAAAGGAAAGGAATATCCCCAAAACTTACTATTATCCCACAATTATAATCACTTTTCCAATCTTCTCCATTATCCTCTTTCTTTTCTCCGGTAGAAAATTAATTTTGTTTGAAAACTATCCATCTATGAAAAGATAGAGATTCATTTCTACGTTCGGAAATTTATTAAGGGTAAATACATTTTTTAAAGTACTATTTAGTACAATTATTATGGGAATTAACATTAATAGGTTCTTACAATTGAAAGTATATAAAGGCCATTTTGTGACTTCTCCGCATGGCTCATGGGCTATCTTTAGATTTGGGTTTGGAATAAAAAAAAGTAATAAAAGAAAACAAAGAGGAAGAAGTTGTAAAATTAAATTCCCCTTGGTGGGGTTTGGTTCATCACTTTCACTACAGATACTAGGATATGTAAGAGAATATCATAATTACGAGAGTAAGGAAATCAAAAACAATAATTAAATGTTTTTTTTAGATTCCAAAGTCTCTATATTCTTGCAACCCATCAAGCATATGTAGTACTACTATACGCTAATAATTAGATGTTGCCCCAAAAGCGCGAATTTTACTTATACTTTGACATCACCAAACCTTCATTCAACTATATATTCATTATAAATCTAATCTTCTCATCTTAATTAAAAACAATTAAGCAATGATATATAGTTGTGGGGTAATGGAAAAGGTTGAGAGAGATTAAGAAGGGCCATCTTTCTGTGCCTTTACCATATTCAAAGCTTTTTAAGCTTCTCACTCTATTCTTATCTTTTCTTTTCTTTTCTTTTCTTTTCTTTCTAACTCTTTTATGTAAGTATATATGGCGATAAGCATTCCCTCCTTTTAATACAACAACATATAAATAATTCATTCCATTCAAATCAAGGTCCTTTTAGGGTTTGGGTGTTTTATAACAGAGGAACGAAGCAACCAACAAAGGAAAAGACAGAAAGTGGCAACGTCATACATCAAAAAGAATAATTACGAGTAGTAATAATTCTTAAAAAGAAAATACCATTTTGTAAAGAGGATTTCTTTTTTCTTGTAAAAATAAAGACAATGAATCATCATCAAGTGGTGGGTTAGGATTCTTCTCAAGTCCTTTGCTTGGTCTGCTGCTGGTGCTGCTGTCATCAGTCTCTCTCTCTATTATTCTCAATTCTCATTACAAAATTTCTACAAATGCATTATTTTCTTATAAATAAAAATACGAGTTAACTAGAAGACTCGAACGGTAGAATAAGTATTTTTGTTACTATTTGAAAGAAATACTAGTATTGGAAATTGGAATACAATTTTTTGACTCCCCTTTTGCTTGGGCTTGCTGTCTGCCACAGTAATCATCACCTATTGTACATATATCATCTATCTATACAGTAGAATAGTACTCATCATCAACTTTGTTTTTCTATCTTCTTCTCTCTCTTTTCAGCTTATATAGCCCATATATAGACATAAAATTAGGAGTGTGTTATTGGATAGTGGAAGGGTTTTGGAGGAAATGAAACAAAAAAAACCATCTTAGTTTTTGTCTAGTCTTTATATCCTTTGATTTCTTTCTTTTATTCCCAGAGATTTGTCTTTAGTTTTGGATGATTGTTTTTTCCTTTTGAAAAAGATAGAACAAAATATCTGAAATTTTGTTTCAGAATTGCTCAGACAAGCAATCCATGGCCTAGATATATAGAAAAGATAGCGACTTCGAGAATAATATATAACCCATCATCATCATCATCCCTTCCCCTTCACGAGATTTTCTTTGGTTTCTTCCGTATACCCAAATGAATGATGCCTTTCTGTGTCCATAATTCACTGCAAAGCTGTGTTTTTTAGCAGCAGGGATTCTCTGTTCTTTAGCAAGTCCTATTCCAATCTCTTGTTTCTTTCTATAATTAGTTGCAAATTTGCTAGTAGTAGAGAGACTTGAGAAAGAATAATTGTAAGGAAAGTGATCATACATCAAACAAAAAACCAAAAGAGAGAAAGGAAAGGAAAAAGATTGTTTCTTTGTTTTTCTTTCTTGGAATTTTCTTGCACTACACAAACCATGTTCCCTTCTGCTGCTTCTGCTGCTAATAATATGTCCAATTCCACCAATTCCTTGTCTGAGGATGCTAGTGTTTCTTCTGGCCATGCTAGAATTCAAGATTTTGCTTCTTTAAACCCATTACTCCAACAAGAACAACAGCAACAAAAGATCAAGAAGAAAAGAAGTCTACCAGGTAACCCAGGTAAGAAATTAAACAGTTCTTAATTTTTTTTTGTTCTTTTCCTCTTTAAATATGGACTTTTTCATTCTTATGCTTGTGATGTACTAAAGTTGGCATCTTTATTGCAGACCCAGATGCAGAAGTGATTGCATTATCTCCCAAGACATTAATGGCTACGAATAGGTTTGTGTGTGAGATCTGCAACAAAGGGTTTCAGAGAGATCAGAATCTTCAGCTCCATAGGAGAGGACACAACCTTCCATGGAAGCTGAAGCAGAGGAACAGCAAAGACATTGTTAAGAAAAAAGCTTATGTCTGTCCTGAGCCAACTTGTGTTCACCACCATCCTTCAAGAGCTCTTGGTGACCTGACTGGGATCAAGAAACACTTCTGCAGAAAACATGGTGAGAAGAAATGGAAGTGTGAGAAATGCTCCAAGATCTATGCTGTTCAATCTGATTGGAAAGCTCATTCTAAAACCTGTGGAACTAGAGAATATAGATGTGACTGTGGAACCCTTTTCTCCAGGTAATTAATTTCATTTCATTTAATCTTCTTTAAAGAAAAAGTTTCTTTTTTTTACTTTCTAAAGTTTTTCGGTGACTCGAACTTGAGTCCTACTAATCGAGTCTTACTAATATTTTTACCACAGTAGTCAATAGACAACCAACCGACCGACGAGTTATTGACTCTGTTTTGTGTGTCATTGTAGTTTGAAAGTTGCCTTTCTTTAATTAATGGTTTTTCAGTCACAATTTCACCATTTTGGAGTGGGCAGGGGATTCATACCAAGATTTGATCTTTTGTTCAAAGAGGGGAAGTTTCATATTGTCTTTTCTTTTACAAGAAAGATGGGTTCTTTCTTTGTATTTTTGTGTTATGGGTTTTGTTTGTTGTGGGGTTGGTTTTTTAAAACAAGTAGACACACACCATTTTAATTAATACAAGTGTCTGTTACCTGTGGTATTATTATTACCACCAGAGACTAACTAAAACAAAACAAAACAAAAAACAAAAAAAATCAGTGTAGAAAGAACAATGAAAACGTAAATATTCCTTAATTTATGTCTTGTTCTTAACATTCAAGAAGACCCACCTATTCTTTTTTTCTCTCTTCTTTCCTTGCATTGAATGCAAGAATGAACAGTATTTTTGTCCAATGGGGATTCAATTTTGCTTTGAGTGTGTTGACATGCTTTTTCACAATGTCTACCTCTTTTGGTAAAACTGCATTTTATCAAAGATAATCATGAATATACTCTCTGCTTATGGTCCAAGAAGATGAAAAGTGAGTAGAAGCTATAGATAGCTATAGCTTGTTGCTTTTGGGATTTGTTGGAGGGAAGGAATAACCCGTGACACATTCTTGAAAATCAAAAATAAAAAGAAAGAAAAATTGGGTAATTGGGTTATGACTCATGTGGGCGTGCCATGATTTAGGTGCAGAGCAGAGCACTGAAAACTCTCTGACCTTTTTCATCATGGGATTGAGAACTGAGAACTGAAAGACTGAAAAGAAATCTCTGCAAAAAAATCTGATATGCTAATCTGCTCTCATTTTTCTCCTCCCTTCTTTCTTCTTTCTTCTTTCATGAGTAGTGAAAGAAAGAATAAAAAGTTTTCTTCAATTGCAAATCTTTGTTAGTACATGCATGAGCTGAGCTGAGCTGAGCTCGATTTCCAACCAAAAGACTTTCTTCTTTCCTGCAGCTAGCTAGCTGTCTTGGCAATATTTTTATTTTTTACCTAAAATTTTCTTGAAATTTTGAGCTTTTCTTCTGAATCTTCTGATTTCTCTAACATGTTACAAACCCTATTTCTGCATTCTTTTGCATGCATAAATAAAACCATCAATCAATTCTTACTTCAGCTTTGACCAACAGAGATCATTACTCTTTTAACTTTTGGGTTTCCTCGAGCTAACCTCCTTCATCATCACACCTACTCCGAATCCTACTTCCTATTCAATCCGCATGCAATATTGCATACATGTGATCATCTTCTCATTTCTTTTTCTTCTTTCTTTCCTAATTAGTGACTAATTAGTGACCAATTAGTGAATAAATCAATATCTTCTTAATCAGGGTTAATGGTAATTACTACACTCTCTTTTCTTTTCTTTTACAAACGAAGTGAGACTCGACTCAAACTCTTCCTAGTATTTTGACACCAGCAAACACTACTTATATTTTGAAAATTAAATGAACAAATTATTCTAATTTCCAGCCAATTTATCTTCACGAGGAAGAGTTTGATTGGTTTTTAATGAATTGAAACAAAATCTTAACAAAAACATGAAATTTTGAATTAATTTCTAACACCCTTTTCTTTTATGTGCATAATTTTGCTACCCAAAAAAACAGGAAGGACAGCTTCGTAACCCACAGGGCATTTTGTGATGCATTAGCAGAAGAGAGTGCAAGACTTTCAGCTCATCACCACCACCATTTACAGTTAATCTCCTCCTCCTCCACCACCACCACAGCCACCGCCACCAACATTATGAACCTTCAAAATTCCCAATCTCTCCTCCACCACCCTCTTAATTTCCATCCTTCCCTCACCTCAACCTGGGACCCACCACCGCTACAAAACCCTAATACCCAAAACCTCATGAAGCCAGCTGAAACCACCACCGCCACCGGCCACCATTTCCACCTCCCTCACATCGGGCCTGCCACCTCAGCATTCCAAACCCTAACGAGTGCCTCCACGTCAGCTTCTCCCCACCTGTCAGCCACTGCCCTCCTCCAAAAAGCTGCTTCGGTGGGTGCAACCCAAGCAACAGCAGCAGCTGGTCAACACCAGCAACAGATGATCAGCAGTCACATGATGACCCAGCAGCTCCATGACGACGTCGTGGGCGAGTTAGGATCGGTGAGTCGTCAGCGAGTCGTTGACTCGGTGGTGGGTCTCCATCAATATCACGTGCCGATTAACCCGCAGCAGCTGGGGCCCACATCTGACTACCAGCACCACCTCGGGAGTACACTCGCTGCGTGGCAGAAGACTGACCGTCTGACTAGGGATTTCCTGGGTCTTACCGGTGATCACGAGAACAATAACGGGAACGGTGTTAACGTTAGCGTGAACATGAGGGGGATGCTAACGTACACCGGGGGAGTAGGGTTTCAGCAACAATACAGTGAGAGAGACCACACGCTGCTGAAGCCTCACGGTTTTGGATTCGCTCAGCCTTCTGCCTCCGGCGCCTGGGAGTAAGAAGGGCAAATCAATAATTTCAGTCACTGCTCCCAGCTGAAACGACAGAAACACCCCCACTCTTTCATCCCCTCCAGTTGTGAAATGAAGGGTTTATGCTTTAATTACCACATTTTCTTATTTTGTTAATTAGCTAGTATTAATTAATTATAATTACGTACGCGATCTCTTTTAAAATTACGAATGTGGGCGGGGCAGCTTTGTAATTTTGGGGTGCAGGAAGAAAAAATGTCACATGCATGCAGAAACCATATAAAAGTGTAAGTGCATACACTTCTTTGGTTTGTGAATTATTTTGTGGTAAACTTTATTAATTTCCTTATGTTATGTCTCATGTAATGTCCCATCCCATCTTTGTCTAGACACCAAAATTGCAATTGGAAATTCTCTTTTTATTCATTAAATTAATAGTATCATTATTCTCCCTTTTTGTTTTGTCTTTTGGTGTAAAAGAATATACTAATAGTACCAAAGGGTGACATAAAAGACAAAAACTCTCATGGGCCTCTTTGCCTGTGGACCTATGCATGCTTGGCATAATTATATCACATTATATGAGCAAAAGTAGTTTAATCTATATGTTAATGCCCCTCTCTCTCTACTTTGAATAGCCTTTAATCTCTTCTTTTAGGCTCTTTTCTCCTTTCTCTTTTTCTCTTTTAATTAATGAATAAGTTTTTTTTTTCCATTACTGTGAATTATTAATTAAGTGATAAAAAACGTTATTGAAAAAAAGGAACATATACTAGAGTTTTATATTGGCTGAGAAGGATTCAATTCCTCGTATATATTGCATAAAAAGATGCATGAGGAGGAGAGTGATTGGTCCTGTTTCCTGTTTTATTATCTGTATGTAGTATGTATACGTTTGCATGCAGTGTTGTCCATGCACACGATCCATATAAAGTGGTAGTATCATATTTGTACGCATATCATGTGCAATATTTAATCGCGCACGATCCATATAATTGGATTAATTATGAGCATTGTTAGTTAGGACCAGTCATGTGTGAAAAAGGTGAAAGATATTGTTAATTATAATTAATTAAAGTATACATTAATTATGCTCCATGCAATGCATGCATATGATGTACACATTGGCATATTCCTTGGGCTTGAGGCAAATGGTAATAATTATGTTATGTTTTCATTTCTATTTCTTAACCCAAAAAAGTTAATTTTAACGGCTACTACCTCTTTTCCTTGAACTATTTATGATTTATCTTCTAAGTAGAAATGCAAGTAACTAAATTATCATTATCTATACCTTTATTTATCAAAAAAACTCAAACTTTATAGGACTTTAATTTCTTGGAAAAAGTTACTCTCAGATTGATTTTACTCCACTCTCTTATATGGGGTGGATGTTGGCACAAGATGGACAACCCATTATGGACATGCATGGGACAATTGTAGTATATAGTATACTTAAAAGAGAGTAAACAAATAAGAGATGTGGTATACTATAAGATGAGCTATCAATCAAGCATTGGATGAGGTAAGCATGCATGCCATGTGGAATTGGGCCATATCTCTGTTTCTTAAATTACCATCGTGCCCTTCAATTTATAGTAAAATTAGAATTAAAAATTATAATATTGACCCTTTGACTTTATCCATTTGGACACATTTAATCATTCTATTATAATTTTATTGATGTGTCATTGTGTAACTAAACAAATGCTACAATTTAACTATGGAATTTGAAATCAATTAATTACTTCTAGTAATTCATAGGTCTCGATGAGAGCTCGCTTAGCCTGAGCAATAGGCCTGTAGCTGAAGAAATTTCTAGCAATTTCACTTTTTCTCATATCAATCAAATAGTATTGAAGACAAGAAGAAATATTAGCAATTTCCAAGAATTTCTTTTCCCCAATAACTTTATGAACTGAGGAAGGAAAAGAAATACCGAGTAATTTCAAAGAAGTGTAGCCTTTTTGTAAAGAGAGGTATACATAGAGAGTGCTATAAAAACTGTTAACTTATAAGCGTGAGTAAAAAGGCAACTAAGTTGATGCTGTATGTGTATTTGTGCGAGTGTGGTAGTGGTCCGGCCTGGTAAATAGTGGTACTAATTCCAAAAGGAAAAGGATTCATTCTCAAAGAAAAAAGAGGGAAGAATAGAAAAGAAGGGGACTAGTAGCTGAAATGAGAGGAAAAAGAGAAAGGGAGAAAACGAAAGAGAACAAATGTCAACGGTTGAGGAAAAGACGCTCAATAGACTTTTGAAAGTTTGAAAGAAAAAATTGGGTCTTCACATCTCCTTGACGACTTCCTTTATCAATTTTTGTGCATGTCCATGACCCCATACGTTCGCGCACTCTTTGGTTCTCTACTTAACCTACATTAACAGTTAATGGCTTTCCCTTACATCATTTGATTGACACACCAACTGCTCATTGACATGATATCATCGATTTCCCATATATCCTCATTAAAACAGTAAGAAATGGAAGAAGGTAAAACTTACATGCATATACAGATGCCCACAGCTAGGTAGATGATTTGCAAGAAGTGAAGGAATTGAGACCATTTGTGCGCATTTCATTATGTTTTTTCCCACCACAAAAAAAGTTTGGGTCATTGGATCTGTGGTGAGAAAAAACAGAACGCAATCCTAAACATACCCTAAATATCCTAATAAACATTAGAAGCTATTAGATTTTAGAATTTTATGACCAACAAAGGGAAGCAAAATAAACATTGAGCCTATTCTGATTAGTTTGATTGTTCAATATTCGTGCGACTTCGATGTGCAAATGCTGAAGGTCAATGTTCAAAATAGAAGGTAAAAAAGATGGACAAATCACTTTTACCTACCTCTGCATATTCACTATGAGGGGGAAGAAGGGGCCTGGGGATTAATGAAAGGAGTGGTGGGTCGAGGGATGTTATGGTGTATATCCAAGCTTTTAGAAAGTAGTTCTAGTATATGTGTAAGTTGCAGGTTAAGAAGGTACAATATATGCCATTTGCCTACAGAAAAAAGACTGCATCTTTTTTTTATCTCCCTCTGCTCCACAACCAGACAAACCTAAAGTTTCTCTCCCTACCTTCCATCCTCTCTCTCAACATCTCTTTGCACATGTCATCTTCCATCAGGGAATCTCATCCTAACAACCCTTCCTTTTCCCCTCCCTACCCTACCTTCCTTCACTACCCTTCACTTCCTTCCAGTCCCTAATAATTACCACAGCAATCTTTTTTGTGCTTTTTCCCTTCTGCCGCAAATCCCCATGCAACAACACCCTTATTTCCACGAACCTCGAGTAATAGTAATACTAATAATACCATTAAACTAAACTAAGTTAAGAACAAACCAATAAGCTTGTATCTTAGTGGTATTTCTTAGGATAAAGTCTCAAGTTTGAAACTCCTAGTCTACATTCCAATTCATGTAAAAAAGACTAAAGAAAAGAAACACCATCTTACTCTGTTATCTTTGAAACGTATTCCAATCAGCAGAAAAAAATACAACTTTAGGGAGCTATTCAGCTATTGGCTCAAAAAGATGGAAGTCCTCCTCTTTGAAATCCAAGCACGCGCACCGATAAGGCCGTCTTGGATCCCAAATGAGGAGACTCCAGTCTCCACAACATTCCTAATTCAGTGTACAAGTAACATCATGTAAAGTCAAATTCTAGCACGTTGAAAGAAGAGATGCACAACAGCACTATTCAAAGTTAACAATCATATATATTTCTGCAGAATTGATGACTCACAGTTAAAGTTACGATTAGGACAGAAAGCTTCTTCAATGGAACTTCATTGATTGAAACCTTTGATAACACATGGGACCAATTCTTTCATGAAGTTGCGTCACTAGGCGGCAGGCGCTAACTGGTGCTTTTGGAGGCACCAGAGTTAACTCCCAAATATTTATCCAAAACATTCTTGAAAGCCTGCAGCAAGAAAATCAAATGTCAGACTCGAATTTGCATGAACCGAGTCTAATGCATCAGCATTGCTGAAGAGATTTTTGTCAGCTTTAATTATCAGTTCCATTCTGCTGGATTCTGATTTCTTAAAACTTTTTTTCCATGTGCATGCTTGAGAGATTTCTTCTTGTCTATGCCATCCATATTAAAGAAAAAGATGCATATGAAGATAGACTAATGCATGTAAAGTCCACTAAAACCAAGATGCTCATGATGATTGGAAATTTAAAAAATCAAAAAGGAAATAAAGGCCATGAATAACTTTAAACAGACTGCTCAATTGGGTAAAATCGATGTGGTCAAAGTTGAGCTGGATCAGAAAATCATAATGAGAATAGGATCCATATGCATCTGAATTCAGCCATTAAATTTTTAACAAGACAATTACGAATCTGATACTGAAATGAAAATGGGCTCAGGAATGAACCCTTTTTCGAGCTGTATAAATGAACAACAAACAAACAGATTTACTTCCACAGCCAGTTTTAGTATCAAGCCTAAAATGGTGAATCATTCACCTTAGGCCAAAGGGAACTCCACCAAATTCCTCTTGGCGAAGAGCTTGGTCATTTAGATGAAGCAATATAATCAATCATGTAGACAGGTGCTTCAAAACTACGGATAATAGAGAATCAAAATTAAAGATATACAGGAAATCTGTGAACTTTCCATGGTGTCTCTAGACTGTAGAATATATATGTTATGACTAATTAAAATGCACTGGTGGTGGAGATTGCAGTTAGTCTTGAATCTCTTGGTGAAGCATTGGTTGGCATCACAATTATAGTCTTCAGAAGACCTAGGAAAGAACATGGCCAGCTTAGATGATTATATGCCAGAGCGCAACTTGCATACAATCTAAACACACTTCGTTGAGATGACATCAGTAGATGTATCTATTTAGCTTTGTAAATTGTATATTTCAACTCTAAAGTTGTTTGCATTCTGAAACTCACACCCTTAAAATGGTTAACGCTTGAGTTACTAGCAAATTGCTAAATTGTCATACCAGTTAGTGAATGATTTCATTTTGCGAAACCCAGTCCATTGTTACCACCAACTAATGATTGACATATTAATTGGCATTCTCATTTATAAGGAAAGAAACAAAAAATATATATATATATAAACAGAAAATATACTTTTAATCTACCTATAATAGAATAATAAATAGAATTTGGTAATTGGTAATAATGAAATTAGTTAAAAATAAAAATCTAAACAAACAAATAATAGTCTTCTGCATCTCTGATCTAGTTGCTGGTAGTAGTACACCGCCTTTTGGGTATTTATTCCTATTTTTGACAGTTCTTATTGTTAATAACATATGAAACGGAAGAATAGTGTATGGTTTATCATTCCAGTTCCTTATTAACCCACTCTCATCTCCACATTCCCATTCTTGTTTTTTTACTTACTCGCAACTACAGCCAAGTTAAGCTTTACAATTATACTAAGTAATGGCACTAAACCCAGGTCTGAGAGAACAAGGTTGAGTGAACTTTGGCCCTTCCCCGTAAAATATCAAGTCTTTTATTCCTCAACCAATTGATATGCAAGTTTCTTTGCTTGCATTAGTACGTGCCTGCTCTCATATGCCTTTTGTATCGTGTATGGTTTATCATAAACAATAGGCTTCATAGCAAAAATATGGAACAATACAAGTTAAGTTTTAGATGAACAAAAGAATACCTGGCAGGCAAACTTTTCTTTCCCATCCAAAATGGCATCCATTGCAGCAAATTGATCATCAAATGCACCATAAAACACTTGGTAGAATTTGTTCCTAAAATCATGAAAAAAGGCACAACAGATTTGAGATGAATTCTAGAAAGCACTTTCTTCTCAAGAATCACTCCATATCTCATGAAATTAACAACTACCGATCTTCTTCTGCAGTCTGTTGATCCATCTCATCGAATTTCTGTGTGAGTACTTCTGCCCCCACTGGTGAAAGCAAGTGTAGTATGAGAGCCTCCAAGGTTCTAGGAAATTTTTGCTGGCAAGAGTGGTACAAACAAGAAAAATGTTTTAGAGATTTGTAATGATTTGGAGGACCAAAACTTTGTCTTATCAAAGAGAACAAACAATTTCCTGCATCAATGAAAGAGGTTCCATCTACCTAGAGGAAGTTATTACAGAAGAGTAAACTCACCGCCAAAGCAAGAAGGATATCATGAAGCGCACATGGACCAACGGTCCAGAGAACTTTAGCAATAGGATCGTCCTCCAAGAAGAACATATTATGTCTATAATTTCTCTCATATTCATCTTTCACGCCATCTGCAGAACCATTTTCTAAAGTTGATTGTTGGGATGTGCTGTGACTGCTCGCGTTAACACGGTCATGAACTAAAGAAACAAGTTCATGAAGAGCCTGGAGAGCATGTGGTTCTAGTTCGTTCAACTTAATTACCTGCTCTAGTTTTTTCCCTTTTAATTCCTGTATCTCACATGCATTATCTGAAAAACCCTCATTACGATCTAGCAAAATAGTTAAGGAGAAAATCAATCACAAAAGCAATGGAATAAAAGATCAAGCTGTGAATAAGGAAAGAAATGGACTTCACAGTGTAATTATCAACTGACCTGCTTCTCCAGTCCAAGGCACCTCACGTGTATGCGTCTTCAGTTCCTTCATGCCAGGAAAAGAAGCCTTTGGTAGTACTTGATTCTGCCCTCATTCGCATATATGAAATATTACGTTATAATGGCCCAGCAAGGAAACATTAACTCCACACGAGACAAAAAGGAAAATGTAAAATATGCCCAATATTTCACCTCACAGAACTAATGGATAAAACAAAATTTTAAAAACATGGCCAATACGTAAATTACTAGGAAATGTTGACAGCGACGTGAAATTCCAAAGATCTTATCAACAAAACCAGTTAACAGATGCCCTCTCCCACCCATGATGGAATAGACTCTAGGTAGAGAGAGGGCAGAAAATGGAGACACAACTAATTATATCCACACCTTGACCAAAAAGCTGGAAAACTGTAGTCTTGAACAAGGGTAAGAGCTCAACAGAAAATTTGCAGAGCAAACTCAAATGGCATAGAAAGATGACAGACATACCATTTCTTTCTCCGTCAATCTTCAAATTACACCATGGGTTTGACGTGCCAGTAAAACATGTTTTAAAGAAGCAAAATGGCAGAATAAGTTAGCTTGCAGGATTACTCACGCCAAACTGGAATTATGCTACTGGTAAACAGAGACAGAAAAGAAGAATAAAAGATAATGAGCCAAGCACACCTTCTTAATATTCTGCGTAAATAATAAGCATCCATGTGCTCTAACATGCTAGACATTATGTCAGACTGCCACCAAAAGTTAACAGCAATGGTCAGATCATCACTATCCACTTGGTGGAACCTGTAGTAGAAATACCAATTAGCAGAGCGAAAATTTCGTAAAGAGGTGAAAACATCCCCTGTCAATTTTAGCTTAGCCCTTCAGTTCCCAACAAAACTTAATTGACATGAACACAAACAGAAGCTGTGAAAATATTAGCTTATGTTCAAAATCATGCAGGCAAATGGTCCTAGAAAGCAATTTCTTGCAAGAGTTGCATTTTGACCTTACCAGCCTTCAGGAATGAAAAGTGCATCGCCTGCTTGCAGAACAACAGTCTGTGAGTAATCCATGGAAAATTTCGCCCTTGGATACAACAAATCAGGAGGTTCTCCAAGAGCAACTGAGCTGTCAGAGACAAATCAACAAGGAGAAAACACATATAAACAGGAAGCATCATATGAAAAGCGAACGATTAAATTCCCGGCACTTGTATAAAAAGGTATTAGACCTGTGATTTGAAGCCTCCCCGTATAAAGGCATTGGGTACAAGAATGGACTTGCAGAAGGTGGCCATAAAACAACTGAGGCACAGAAAAGTATTTAGACAAACAAATAAATAAACAGACAAAAGTTAGTTGCTACGACTAGCATAGGCTAAAACTTAGCATCACGTGGAAGCCTAATGATAATAGTTGGAGAAAACTAAAAATCTGGAATATCTTAAGAGTTGTCTTTCCATTAACAAATAAAGTATTCAATCAAACTAAGAGCAGAACACTGACTAAATGTATAGCATTTCTTTCTCACGCAGGTTGATCATAGTAAACCGAAAACAAACATAGTGAACTCCACGACAGAGAAAAGAAAGAAGAAAGCAACTATACCTTGTTTGCGTCCAGCAACTATGCACAATAAGTTGTGATGTGGATCATAGTGCGTGCTTGATCTAGATTGAGCATTACTCATCCACAAATTGATAGACGCTAGTTCTTTTGCCTCCAAAAATGTCGGCTACACAAATTGCAAAACTAGTAAAACATAGTTCCAGTTTGCAGCACAAACATAAAGAAAGTAAAATCATCTAATTCACGAACCGTTTGAATGTCGTCCCTAAGAGTTTCCAATTGAATCTTATCTCCATGCTCGGCATTCATAATAGGCACCTTACTTGTACAAAACAACCGACTATCAATCACACATTGCCAAAAGCATCAACGAGAAAAAAAGAGAGGAGCATATGTTCTAGTAAGAACCTGTGCTAGATAGATTTGCTGAGCGTCATCACCGGATAGCAAAGTTTCATTACTTTCTGATCTATACGAATGGCTGGTGACAGTAACGTCTGTGTTTTCCACACGTTGCTTACAGAAACCAATAAAGGACTGAAACGGTAACGGAACCTACAACGGACAAACGGTGTTCATTTCATGGAGAATAGTTAAGAAGGAGACGCTTACTGAGTTGCAAGACATTTACCCGCTCGTGGCTTCTGAGGTCGCCATAGAAGACAGGCGCAGATTTCGATAGCATAGCCTCAACCGTAGATGATCCTACCCGTTCCTAAAAGCAATTGGATAAATAAACGTGAACTCCTAGCACCATAGCTAAGAGAGAGAAAATCTTCAATTCAAATAGATGAATGCTAACATCTAAGTACTCGAGACCACCATTTCGTGGATTCCACTTGGTGAATGCTGCCCAATCCTTAACACAGCCATTGAAGACCTGGAAAAAAAAAAGTTGCTGATTAGGAGGAGGCAATGATAGTTGAGAATGAAGATTGAACTGAATATCAACGGTGATTACGGCGGGGAAGTTTTTGGATTCAATTTGGCGCGAGAAGAGTGTCGGGGAAGGGAAATTTTCTGGTTGGAGTGTTTGAATTTGGAATTGTAGGGAGGAATCCATGCGGTTTAGGTGCAAGGACGAAAGAGAGCTTGTTTTCACTTTCTAGTGGGATGACCACTTGAGCTTTTCAGACTTCCAGAACGAAGTTCATACTAGCAAAGATCCGAATAACTGCTGTGGTTGGCGAACTCCGATCCAGCCTGGAATGTGTTTATGGGCCAGAGGTGGACGAAGAAGCCTGGATGTCTAAAAGGCCTTGAGTTTAGAGTTTAGGAAATGCGCTTTTACGCTATTGCTCCTGGACCTGGGCCTTTATAATATAGAAAGGAATATGCATGAGCCCACTAAATAAACTCATTGCTATTTGCTAATACAAGGTTGTTCGATTTTTGAGAGAATTCAATTTATTTTCTTAATGAGATTGAATAAAAATTTATTAATAATAAATTCTATCTTTAAAAAAAAAGAACTCTAGTGATTGATACAATATTTTTAATTAAAAAAATATTCAATTTTTTACCAAAATAAAAATATTCAAATTAATTGATATTAATTACCTTGTTTGATATGAGTTGAGTTATTTCTTGTCTGATACTGATTGATTTCGGGATCGATTTCGGGTGCATCTTTTTCATGCAGTAATTGGTGGTCGAAATCCCACTCTTTTAAGTTATGTCCATTTTTTCTTTCTTTCTAAAAGAGGGTCTGCTCAATTTAGTTGGTGTGGAATGATAAAAAAAATTGCATGTCATTCTCATTGAATATTCATAGATAAGAAGAATTGACCCCGTCTCTGGATTTATTTTTTTTTGAAGGATGAAATTCATTTCTTTAAAAATATGCCAATGAGGCCATGTTGGCATTCGTCATTCTTCTTTTTCAATAAAATATAGAAAGAAAAAAAAAACAACTAATATTTTACCACTATGTGTTTTCTTTTTCTTTTTTGCCACTATGTTCCTATTGAGCCGGTCAAATGCTAAAATAATAATAAATCAAAAACGATGGCGTGACAAATTCAAATAAAATGTGGGATGTCCTGAAGTGGGCTGAAGCGGGAAGGATCCGATCCAAATAGGAGAAAAGAGAGAGGACCCAGTTCCCTGCTTTTAGTCCGCAAATAACGCGCGCTCCTACTTTCGAATCATCATGGGCCACCTTCACGCGTTTTTTTTTTATTTTTATGTTTGAAAATTAGACTCATTACTTTACACGTCATAAAAACGGTAGTATATATTAATTAGTTGAATTATAATCTCGTATAGTTTTTACACATTTATTTGTATTAGTAGTATTAAATCTTTATTTTTAATATATTACTATTATAATATACTATCTTCGTCTCGTGATAATAATCATCGGACTCATTTAAGGCTATCTCACGCAAATTAATTAATTTTACAAAATTTTCAATAGTAAGTTTAATTTGACTAGCAATTAGGGCACTAATTGTATACCTATTGCAACATTACACGAGCAAATTGGATACCATCATCTGCTCTGGCCCGGACGCTTGAATCTATTCCACCGCAAACAACCGAATATACTGCTGCATCCAACATTGGGAGATCATTAGTTTGGGATAATCCTAATATAATTTATTTTACAGTGACAACATGGTGACATCAATGTCACGCTCTTATCCCTTTTTAATATATGTTTTAAAATTAGTCTAATTATAAGTTTTCGGAATTTTACCATTTCAATTCAAATCTAGCCTTCCTTGACGGCTTCAGCTTCTACCATACAAAAGGAGCACATCCTCACAGAAACTTTTCTTGTCGACTTTAACAAGTTTTGAATTAAGAAAAGCAAATTAAGGTATCTTAATTAGATTGACTTGATCTACTTTTTGCTCGATTGCTCTTTAAACATTATTTTCTACCCACAAACAGCAAGTACTCAAGTATATACTTTTAGAATAAATTTAGGCATACCTAAGGGTGTTTATCAGTTGGTACCATGATACTTTAGTAGCAATATTTCAATATTCGATATACCAATAATATTTATTTATTTAGCTAGTTAAACAAGCAACTTCCTGCTAGTAATTAATTAATGAATCTATTGAATCTTAATGCATTCTCAAC
>NBIL01013931.1:8546-19985 GCA_002752925.1 Viola pubescens var. scabriuscula
GACCAATTCAACAGTTTAAGCCTGTTTTAGAGACATGGAGTTTCTGCACTAGAGGTGTAAAGACCGACAAAAACGACCAACGAACCATAAATTTAACAACAGTATGAATAGTGTCAGTGATTTTCTCATTTCAATTTTCTGGCACATGTCAAGAAGTAGCTAGCTTCAATCCTAGCAAGAAAACTGACAATGTCCTAACCACAGCTACTATCTTATGAAACACGAGAGAAAGAAATAGCACAAGAAAATGGCAATAAAGCTCAAGCACAAAGTTTCATCTTGTGATCTTATTAACTTCGCATAAAATTCCGATGTGGAGCATACACGCTATGGCTAAGATACAGAAGCGTAGATTACAATTACCATAGCCATAAGACACCAAAGAAAAGTGTCCAGGAAAACCTCTACTTAGGAAACTGAGGATCCAAGGTTTACCCTTATATTAGTGCTTCTGCTCCAGCTACAATCTCTAATATCTCCCCTGTAATTTTTGCCTGCCGTTTTTGATTGTAGGTCATCGAGAGATTCTTCTTCAACTCAACTGCATTATCTGTCGCATTAGTCATTGCACTCATCCTTGCTGCAAGCTCACTAGCCAGTGATTCCTGCAAAGCCCTCAAAATCTGACTATTCAAATAAAGAGGCAGCATAGCATCAAGAATTTGAACCGGGTCTTGCTCGAACTGCAAAAGAGGTGAAAATCCCTCCCTTTTTACTTCCATACTCTCTCTCTCCACAGCCAACTTCCCTTCCTTGCTTGTCAACCTAAAGAACTCATCTTCTGCAGCATCAACACACTTCCCATTCACATCACAAACCCCTCCTCTAGGCAACAATGGCAACAATGTATGAATCACTGGATCAGACTTAATCAAAGACACAAACTTTGTGTATACAAGCTCAACCTTATCAACCTCTTCACTAACAAACAGCGAAAAAACATCATCAGCAATCAATTGAGCCTCTTTGGCTGTCGGAAAATCGCCTCCCTCAACAAACCTATCAACCAAAACATTACCCCTAAGCTTAAAGTAACCATTCCCCTTTTTCCCTACACTAATCACACAACAATCCAATCCAAGTTTCTTCAATTCAGTTATCCGGGTCTCGGCCTTTCTCAACACAGCATTATTAAAACCACCACAAAGCCCTCTATCACCAGTAACAACAACAAGTGCTACTTTCTTAACAGGCCTGACATTTGTTAAAGGAACATCAACATCATCCAACTGTAGTTGTTCATTAATGTCATAAAGCATTTCAAGGAGGGTTTCAGCAAAAGGCCTGCCATTGATAACAGCTTCTTGAGCTCGCCGGACTTTGGCAGCCGCGACGAGCTTCATTGCCTCAGTGATTTTTTGGGTTTTCTTGACGGTATTAATCCTCTCCCTTAGCTCACGGAGACCACACTGAATTGGGGCAAACCGCGAGTGTTGAGAGGAACCATTACACAGAGGCGATTTTTGTGGTAAAAGGGGAGTAGGGTATGGTTTGAATTGAAAAGAGAGGGACAAAAAATTAGAATTTGAATGAATTGGAGATACCCACATGATTAGATTGGGATTTTTTGCAAAACCCTTTCTTCTATTTCTGATGAAAGATGGGATTTTTAAGAGGTTTTAGGGGAAATGATGAACAATATGATAGTAAAAGAGTAAGTTCTGATGAGCTCACCTGGAAGAAGAAGAAGATGAGAAGGTGGTGGTGACTGTGTGGCATCTTCTTCTGGTGAGGGTATCAACACCAGAACCAGTCCATTCTTCGGAATTCGGACCAAACATGCAGTAAACTTGGGACACTGTTTCAAACTTCTGCCGAAGAATTAATTGGTTTGTGCCTTTGTGGCGCTGCTAAACTTAAATGTGAGTGGCGACGACAAGTAGTCCAAGAACACTACATCAGTCTGCTCTACCCTGCTTGTAACTTGTAAGTTAGATTAAAAAAAAAGTATAAGAAGAAGAAAAGGGGAAAAAACATTGTTTTATTGATATTTGATTTTATTCACCTGTTTAACAAGGTATTGCCCCGCGCAAGACGTAGATGATAAAATTGTGACCGAGCATAATATTATTAATCGAATCGTAATCGGTTCATTGTTTTGACCGAGCATGATATTTTATTTTATGTTTTTTGATTCTATGTCCGAGCATGATATTATTAATCGAATCGTAATCGGTTCATTGTTTTGACTGAGCATGATATTTTGTTTTATGTTTTCTGATTCAGTGTCCGAGCATGATATTTTGTTTGATGTTTCCCGATTCTCTGTTGCATACTCGTACATGTATTGAATTTAACACATGTATGATATACATAAGATTCATTGATTTAGTGCATGTTTTATTATAGCACTCTTGATTAATATAAAAAAATTGTATTTAAATCGCAACGTCCTAGAAGAAATATGGCCTATTATGAAAGAATATGGTCCATGCGAGTTTATCCCACCTGAATACGCAAGAATGAATCAAGACGACTTTAAGTAGTACTATCATGCAAAACGTTTGACATATGTTGCGTTATTCTGATTAGTCGCCATAATTCTTTGATGTTGAACTGAATGCCAATATAATAATTTTGACAAATATACTAAAAGAAATAAAACACCTCTATAGGTACATGAAACAAAAAAATATTGTATATTATCTCGATGATTGGGCATAATAGATCTTTGCTAAATTAAATATTAGGATTTTATCCAACATAAAATACATCCAGGATGGCATTGGAAAGGTAGGTTCAGCCTTCTCAATAATATCAATGACCTTGGTAAACCTTATGCTTTCTGGCACCATCATCCTGATCACAAGTTGACACTGTTTAGCAATTTCCTTCTTTTCTGCCCACTTTATGTTGTTTAGAGTTTTGACTGCTTCCACCAACGATTGTCAAAGTAGCAGTGAAATGACATACATGCTTGGCCGCAAAAAAAAAGGATTATTTTCATCTTCTTTGCATGATTCGGTAAGTTTTTTTTCCTCATGATTATACCACCTGCGTAGAAGGCAAAACCTGGAATAAATTGTTGACAACAGAGAATAGAGAAAGGAGAAAAGGCAAACGAAGTTCTAAGTGATGGAAAAAGATCACAGATACAAGTGGAAAAGAAGAAAATCAAAGTAGAACTATAACTCTACATTTTATTTCACTCTTTTGTATAAG
Source organism: Viola pubescens var. scabriuscula (assembly GCA_002752925.1). Lineage (NCBI taxonomy): Eukaryota > Viridiplantae > Streptophyta > Magnoliopsida > Malpighiales > Violaceae > Viola > Viola pubescens. Next base: position 11,709 of record NBIL01013931.1, read on the forward strand.
TGGAAAATAAGAAAATCAAAGTAGAACTATAACTCTACATTTTATTTCACTCTCTTAAAAAACAAGTGAGGGATCAAGTAGAGTCAAAAGAATGAGAAGAAAAAATGTAACTGGAATTAATTACAAATATTATCTCAAGTAAAACTAGTATGAGATCCAGCCGAAACCTCGCCCTAAATTGATAGTAAAAGGAAAGACCAAGAACTCTTATATCCCAAGCAAGAATTAAGGATTTGGGTAGATTGTTACTGCAAGAAGATGAGAAGAACAAAAGAAGAAGAACAAGGAAGAAAGGGGAATCAAAAACCAGTTAAAATGCTTTTTTCAATTTCTTTAGAGCAGTATTGGGTTTCTTTCTTTTGCTACACTTGTAAATTTGATGATTTGATTTAATTAAAATAAATTTGACAAACCTAAATTTAATAAATATAGGGGCTTAATTGAGAAGAAATGGCATACGTAGGGATGAAAAAGGACGGTTACTTAGGCCTAAAATCATTGGCTATATTCAGCTTGAACTACATGTCATTCCTGCAGCAAGCACGCTGCTCGTAGTCTGGTACTGAGTCTCATGGAAACCACACTTCTCCTCTAACCTACGCTGTTAGCTTCTTGCCTTTTCAATAATGGCACCTTACTAAATCCTCAAAGAGAGTCTACAGAACAGAACAATAACAAAAGGCAAAAGAGACATGTCAAAGCTGCTTGCAAGGATTGCTGGGTATTTCAGCAACAAGATTTCAGTGGGCATGGACAAAGCCGGCAACCGGTACTTCACCAGAACTGAGGAGATCGATGGCATTAGTTAGTTCCTTCCTTCTTGTTTTCATTCTCTGTGCTTTACCAATCCACTCTTGCTCGTTCTGTGACTAATTCTTCGTTCTTTTTTTCTTTCATTCTTTAATTCATCGGTATTTTAAGAGAGTTAATAAAGTTCTAATTTTGTAATGAAATTGGATTTAGGAAAGCTAAAGTTTCCATCTTTCTTAATGAAATACTTGACCCTCAAAACTGGAGAACAATCAGTGTATAAGGAGCCCATTTCACGTTTGGTGGAGTAATAAGATAAACATGTTCTTGTGTTGATGGGAATGAACTTCTATGCAGTATTTGGTTGGCCTTACATTATTGTGGTTTCTCTTTGTTTTGGATGTTGCAGTGAAAGAGAAAAGATGGGTAATATTCAAAGGGGAGGATGACCCAACTACTATTCCAGGTAACTCTTTGCTGTTGCATTCAGTAGTGTGGCTTTGCTGGAGTTCATTCACTGCTAAGTTTGAAGCTCATTGATATTTTCTTCTTCTTTTTCGAGTTGTTTTATTTTCTGATCAGTTGTCAAACCAAGCATATTGTAAAATTGGCTGAATTTCACTAGTATTTTGAGAAAAATCAGTTATTTCTGTCTTAAACTAAAGGGTTGCCCACAATTGAATATTGTAGTCGAGTGGATATGTTGGCTGAATGGACAACGTAAAAGAGCTCCGACTCCAGAGGTATGCTCTTCAATATTTCCCTATAGAAGCAAAGGAAGTCCTCCAAACATTATGTTTATGATCTTGCAGTTTTCATATTAGAAATTAAATTTGGGGTTTTTAATTTTTAATTTTTTTTTATGAACACTATTGTCTGCTCACTTTTTCACCTCCCAAATGCATCATAAAGTCGCATCATACTTTTAGTAGTAGCACTAGCAGACAAGAGATCATTCTTTAAATTAATCATGTATTTGGTTTGATTTCTCTGGTTATAATGTTAGACTCCAGCTGTATGTAGGATACCGCTTTGATGTTGCTTTTAAGTGACATACAGCATGGTGTCTTGTTTTCCTATAACCTCTCATGAAATGCAAAAAGCAATAATTTTGGGAATTGAGTCAATTGACTGGCTTCACACCCCTACCCCAATCCTGCATTTATTTTTTACATAAGTTAATGTTGAGTTACTTGCACCTATTGCTGCCTCATTCTTTTCCGAACATCAGTTCAGTGGATGAAGAGTTTGTTTTGAAAGGCATTGGAATTTGTTTGCCTAGTCCATCTTTACTTAATCAAAGTTTGTTTTAAGATTACACATTGGTTGAAACAATGTTTATGTATTGTTTTTGGTGGTTTACAGTGGTGCAATTATAAGTAGGGTTGGGCTAGGTGGTGAGGGGTGAGGGAGACTTTTAAGAGGTCATGGGTTCAAACTTCAAAGCCTTGTAAATACAAAACAAATTATATATACATGCTGTAATTCAAAAACGTCTATTTTTTTCTCTTCAGGAAATGGCAGAGATGGAGGCAAAACGAGAACTTGTGAAACAAAATGTTGCTAGTACGTGTCATTATTATACTGACCTATTTTTATTTTCATTTTCACTTTATATTTCAGCATGTAGTCTTTATGGTAAGGAAAAGCAATCTGAGGCTGATGAATTTCATAAGTGGTCAGAATACTTTTGGTGCTGATAGAAAGTGCCACAATTCCAAAGTGCAGAGTTTTGTTTTTCACTTTTTGCCTTGTAATTAGTGTTGTTAGATGTCAAATTTCTGGTGGTCAAGGTAGCAAATGAGAAACTCCACTGATATAAAGTATTTTAAGAATTTACAGTTGGCTTAAGATTGTGATGCTTCATGTTTGAAGGGGGTGGGAGGTCACAAGTTACAACCCAATGCCGGTTCCTTATAGTGCTGACTGCTGTGATATCCATGTGATGCTGAGCTAGCTTTTTTCTTTTCTGTTTTTATTGGTGACGTAGAGTTAGTTTCCTATTTCTCCTCGTGATCTCCCTCTTTCTTTCTTAAACAACTCTGCTTGTTGTTGTTGAAAGCTCTTCGATTTGCGATTCTGAAATACCTTTTATATTTCCTTCACTGCCTTTGTGAAAGCTCGTGTGCTTTATAGAAGGATCTTAACCACGACTCCTTTTGACTTTCAAAGTTCTCAAGAAAGAAGAAGAAAGGAGAAGCAAAGAAGGCAGTTCTTATAAAGCCCAGAGCTCTGGTTAGCTGCTAGCTAATTTTTTTTTGCTGTCTACTGAATTCCTGTACTTATTAACAGTGGATGTTCATGCTTCATTTTTATAGGTAAAGTTGGAGGCCCAGACCTAAAAAGTTTCATGCAACAATTTCCTACTCCTTTGGAAGGTATCACATTCGTTCCCTAATTTCTAAATCCAGTCATATAAGTTTAAAATGTCATTGCATTAAGATGTGTATGCTCTGGGCATAATGCATCATAATAGCGATAGGCACATGTGCCTGCATAGCATGTTTGTATATTTAACTGTACGTATACAATTACACATTTATTTAGTATATATATAAACCATAAACAGATTTATGGTAAGCATGTAATTTATTTTTCTTCTTTTCAACTAGTGATGCAATTATTTGTTGGTTGTTGGGTTGCTGTGATAGCAAGCCTTGGCTTTTACAAGTGTTTGAGCCCTTGATCTTAACCCTCACTCTACCAATCTTAATAGCATGTGGAGCTCTTGAACATGCATATTTGCAAAGAGATAGTGAAATGTCGGGTTATATAGTAAACCTGCTGAGGGCTGATGCTCGTATTTTCTTGCTGCAATTCCTCTGTTGTATTTTCCTTTTTGTTGATAATGTTTTGCTTGTGATGCTTGTTCTTGAAGGTGGCAAACTTGCAGAAGAATCAGATGGAATGGATAGCGCAAGGTTGGTCAGCTCAAAGTGTTTTTTGTTCACTCTTCTAGAATTTATATAAAATCTATTGCTATATAATATTTGTTTCTTAGTTGGTTTCACCAACATTTTTCTCAATGCATGTGTATTTGAAAGTGTACGTACACGTACACGTACACGCAGGCATGATGCTATATCTTTTTCTTTCTTTAGGATAGTTTGATACTAAGAATGTTTTGGTACTTTCTTGTTGGGCTAGGGGTAGCAAGAGTGTTTCAGACTTTCAGTTCCCTCTTTTTGTGTTGGGGATTTGATGATATCTTGTTCCATGTTCTTCTACTTCAATTATGAGACATTTGGTTTGGATAAATAAGCTTCACCAATAGTGAGACTTTCTCTACCCTAACGTGCTTTTACTTTTATCTTTTTACAGAAAAGGACAAGCAAAGGTAGAAAAAGCGGAAGGAGAACCATTACCAGTGTAAGTATAAGCATAAATCTTAGCTTCCAGGCAGATTATAAGCAAATCTATTGATTTTTAACCAATAAGTATTCCAAGTGCTTTACTTATTCTGTTCTTTCATCTTCTATGCGCTATCAGTTTATCCAAAAACACGCTTTTCATAAAGTGAAATTGAATGTTGCGTTCTGTATGTTGGGATTTTGAATTCTCATGACTCTGTGAAGAATCCCTATGTGACTATATTGTTTCAGTGGATGCTTCAATGTGAATGCCATTGAACTAGTACTTACAAGGATGGAAACCATTTTGCAGATCTTCAGAACCTACAGGATCCGGTGCAACTTACAAGCCAGGAACGTGGCAACCACCAACTTGATACGGTTTGCATTTCTTTTGGCCATTCTCATCATTCTTGGTCCTCACCACTTCGATCCTGCATTGCCTCTCGCAATTTTGTGAATGGATTGATTGAACTTCAATGATGACAGAGTTGCCATTGTCCCACATTCGCTGTTGCTGACTACACATTCTTTGCTAAAAGCTATTTATTTTGTTGGAAAACGAGATTTCAGGAATGGGGCTCCATGCAAAGACATCTAATGTTCGAGTCATAAAATTGTAATTGTTAGAACAACCTGAATCTTTCTGCCTACCTTCTTATGCTAGTTTTACAAGTAGAGGAATAAGGTGGTCTAGTTTAGGAAATGATACACTGTATTCTCTTATTTACTTCTCCTGAGTTTATAAGAACAAGGATTTTGTTTCTCATTTTGTTATTGAAGTAATAAAACCAAGAAATTTAGCAGTGTGGAATCTTTTCAACTGTGATGATATATGACTATGTTGTTTTCCTACATTAATTTGGCATCAAAATAGTTGTCTTCCTACATAAATTTGGCTTAAGTATCTTGCATTTATTAGATGGCGACATGTTAAGGCGTCACTTTTTCTCCTCGTGTTAGAGCTTAGCTCTTTGTTTTTCCTTTCTTCTTTACAAAAAAAAAAAAAAAAAATAGGGGGTAAATTCTAACTAAGAATAAAAGAAATAAAAACATTGTAATTAGACTGTGGTGCTATATACAAATTAACTCCAAGTGGTTACTGCTTGGTGTTAATCTTGCTGCACAACAAGGAGAGAACATGTACCCTTAGAGTCTTTGGCCAAAATAAGATCTCCCGAAATCCCTAACTCTGGATACTCACACCATTCTTCAAGACCAGCCGTCTGCACCGTCTTTTCGATGCTGTATCTTCTACCAACTATAATGAGCTCAAACTCATTAACCATGGATCTGATGATTGAAGCAGTTGCTGCTGCATTATTTGCTACCTCGCTCTTGAATGTTACGTGAGCTCTCTCTATTGCAGTCTTTAGAACAACGTAGTCGCGTTTAAGTTCCATGCTGTCTTGCTCAATAATATTGGAAGGTTTTGCATAATCATTTTCACCACCTTTTGTTGCAGTGAGTTGCACTACAGTGAGGTTAACCTTGCTGTTCTTTGCCATGTTCAGGCGAAAACCAAGGCTTCCCTGTCGTCGGTGCCTCCCAAGAAGACCATGGCAACTGTGTAGATTGAGAGCAAGGGATCTTCTTTGCTTGCAGGATTCCGGTAACGGTCAACGAGGATTCCTATTGAGCAAGGAGCTCTTTCAAGGACATTGATGTTCAAGTCCCTCATGGTCTTGTCTTCTGATTCACTTCCAATCGCTTCGTTGTGGTTCCATCTAACGTGGAAAGGTAAGATTATGAGTGATGTGCGCTTGTCCAACGCCAGTGTGCAGATGTCATCATACATGAGTGATGGTGGAGAAACTGCTGTGAATGCATTTACCGTCACACATCCCTGATTGTGCTGCTCGAATTCGTTGAGCAAACGAATGACATTGACCGAGAAGAAGTAATCGCAGAAGATGACCCTTTCCTTGGGGTGTGCAAGGAGGACAGGCGTGGATTGTGCGATAAGCTTGATATGGTGAAGGACGTCAATCGCAAGAGGAGAATTACCCTTGCAAGAGGCATCAAGAAGCTTCAGGACTGCTCTTACATCCCCTGGTGCATGAATACAAGAAATGATTCTGAGGTCTGAATTCGGATCAGCAGTCATCAGGTTTCTCTTTTTGTGCCCTTCCAATCTTTTCGTAGGACTGTACAAGTATTTCACAAGAACTGGCACAATTCCTCCCAAGAAAAGGACAGTCACAACCATGTGAGCATATCTTTCATCACTCACAACCTGAAAATCATTGACAAAATGATAAGATGAAGTAATATCAAAACAGCTTCTTATTTGTCTGCCTAATTGCAGGTCGAAGATGGGTTCGGATTCATTAATTACCTGGAAGTCATTGAAGAAGCTATACACGGCGAGCTCAACGACACCTTTGGCACACATTAGAAGACTGGAAGCAATAGCATCATTCGTTGGCATCTTCCAGAAATAGGTTTGTGATAGGAAAGCCACTAAGAATTTCGTCAAGGAGATTAAAGCTGAAGCAGTCAGAATGGAATCTCGTTTTGGAAGTACAAGAAGATCTTTGTAATTCGTCCTCATCGCACATACTGTGATGAACAATGGAAGAAAATAACCTTGAACCACATCGAACAAATTCACGATTGAAGTCCCAAGTGATATCCGGCTGGTACGGCAAGACCAATGATGAAAGGCCCAAAGAGAATAAACAATTCGAAATAATTTGCTAAGAAGACACTTCCCATTGCTAGGGAGATCACAGCATAGACGTGCAAGTCCTTTGAAGGCCTGCCTTTGTATGGCTTCCCAGCCAAAAGTTTCAAAGCCGGTCTGAGCATGAACACAACAAAGAAAATGAAACAGAAGATCACTACCAACATCTTGTTTGCGTCGGAACCTTTGTATCGAATTGCTTTGTCTGTCAAAGCTGCACTTGTAAAGAGAACAAGGCTGATAAGGTCACTGACTAATGCTGTTGACAAGCCTAATCGACCAAGTTCTGAATTCACAAGCTTAAGATCATTCAATATGGAAGCTATGACTGTAAATGAGGTCATCGAATACGTCGTAACTTCAGCAATGCCCTTTTTATGATCGTTCCAGTCTTTAGGACGGCGCAATATTGTTAAGGTAGCTATCCCAACAAGAATAGGAATTATCGCGCAAGCAATGCTGCTCATCAGAACTTTCCCTCCAACAGTTCTGATCATACCAACCTCCATTTTGACTCCACTTTGAAAAATGAAGAGCTGGTACGTAAGGGTAGACAGCGTGCCAACTGTTTTCACGCTATCCAATGTAAATATCTTTTCTGCAATCCAAACTGGAAGAGTGTATTGGTTAAACAGCAATCCTGTCTGTATTATCAAAATCACAGGCAGCATTTGTCAATCTAAGCTACAAAAACAATGATGACAAATTGTATGGTTTTAATGAGGGAAAAGAAAGTGCTTACAATGATTTGTGGAACTAGTGTGGAGGAATTCCTTTCTTCTTACACAAGTAACTAAGGGCAAAGGTGAGGAAAAACATGATTGCGATCTGAAGTTCAAGATTAGGCAATGTATACTGCAGTAAACTGGGTTCTTTCTCCTTAAGGGTTCTTAGAAATCCAAGGGAATTCACTCTCGGCGGAAGAATGAAACAGGAAAACCTCTCATAATAAGTTCCTGATGAATTCTTAATCTCGTTTTTTGCTTGTAGTGGATCCATTTTGGCAAGAAGCTACTTTTTGTTTTTCTTTCTTTCTTTTACGATAACCAGCTTCTGTTTTTTTCTTCTTCTTTCCTTTCAGCAATGGAAGACCAGTTCGATAATGATGATAATGAAAGGTCTGTTGGTGGTGCAAAGGTAATGAAAGGTGGCTACAGGTTTCTGTTTTTCTAATTTTTTCTTGTTATGTTCTGTTTAAAGAGAACTTGTAGTGAAACCAATTTTCTGTACTGATTCAGCTCTGACAAGTTTTCCTTTTTTTTATACGATGATTGAGGTTCTGTCACGTAGATTCGTAATTTAGCTGTTATAATGCATGATAATTTTAGAGAAAATATTAAATTTGATTTGTTTTACTGCTGTATGTTTCAAGATGAGAGGTTTGTTTACTAAATATAGCTTTGTAAAACCTGTGTTTAGCTATCATGGTTAAAACATTTTTACTTATTAAAGAGATTAAATAAAAATAGTTATTACAACAGTTGACAAATG
>NBIL01014002.1:0-15857 GCA_002752925.1 Viola pubescens var. scabriuscula
TCAATGTGTGAAATTAGGGTTTATGCATTGAAATTGGGGAAAATTGAAAATTAGGAAAGGAAACACACCAGCAGCGTCGATGGAGGATGTAATCGATGGAATCAATGGAGAATGGAAGCGGCGATGTCGACGACGATGAGTGGTGAGGGAGAGGAGATGATGCGCAGTCGATGTCGATGTCGATGTCAACCTGTGAGGCCGTGAGGGAGAGGAGAGGATCGATGTCGATGAGTGGTGACTGGTGAGGGATGAAATTGATGGACAGATGGAGGATATCGTCGATGTCGACGATGATGAGTGAATGGTGAGGGAGAGGAGATGATGTGATGTCGTGAGGGAGGGAGAGAGAGTGGTCTGGTTTGCTGAGGAGAGGATTGTGGTTTGCCCTACCTTACCCAGGCCATGTATGCCAAGGGCCCAAGGCCCCAAGGCCCAACACCAAGCCTATTCGGTACGGTAGGTTCGGTTATGCCGAGCCTAGCAAACCAAATACCGTACCGTACCGAATAGTATTTCGGTACCGTACCGAAATACCGAAATTGGCAAAAAAATACAGTCCGAAATTGCGTTCGGACGGTATGATAAGTCGGTAAATTCAGTACTGTATTTCGGTGGACAACCCTAAAAAAATGAGTCGCTTGCACGATAATGACTTTTTATGTGGAGAAGCTTGACATTTGTCTCTAGCTAATTTTGAATGTTCACATCCCGAACCGAAACAATAAAATTGAGTACTATAACTAAAAATCTAAATTGGCAACCCTACCCATCATGCTCATGACTTCAATACCAGTTACCATGTCCTAGACTCCAGTCTGCTTGTTCTTGAAGCTTAGATCTCCCATGATTTAGCTAGTGATCAGAGAGGCATGGGAGGTAGTTTACTTTGTTTGTTTAGGAATTTGCCTTTTCCTTTTACCAATAAATAAATGATACTTAATAATTCATATTAAATTTGTATCAATTTACTATTTTTATTCGATCCGTGTCTAAAAAGTATAAAATTAATACAAAACATGTAACATAAACTAATTTACTAGTAAAATTAGTAAATGCACCAAATATGTGTTTTTGGCTAGTAAAAATATGGCAAAAAAATATTTCCGTACTCTTATCCCTCCCCCTTTGTTTAGTTTTTTCTTCTTGTTCAAGAAACCCAATTGAATAAACCCTCACGCCATAAGTAGCCAAAAAGAGTACAATAATATATTCTAATTTAATTACTATTATTTTTGTGATCTTGATGGAGTAGTAATAATTAGGAAAGATGATGATACCAGTAGTGAAGTTAGGAACACTTGCGCTAAGAACCATCTCAAAACCCATAGCCACAAAGCTGAAACAGGCGGCTGGCTTGCATCCCAGGTTTCGCGAGTTCATCGTCAATGTCGCCCAGGTCTCTCATCTCTTCTTCGTTTTTGTATTTACTCATCTGGGTCTTCCCTTTCTACTTTGTTTAATGATAAAACTTAATTGTCAGTGCTCATTTTCTTGTTTTTTTTAGGTTTTTTAGTCCATACTCTAAATTGATTATTAGTCTGGGTTTCTCTTGAACTTTTGCGTATACGAATCGATCGAGTTTGCAATGAGATTACTAGATAACATCTTCAACTGTTAATAAACAATGAGATCATTTCATTTCAAATTCCCTCTTAATATTATTAATCCAATTGATTCTCGTTCTATTCTATGTATATTCTTCACAATAATTTGTGGATATATATGATCGATCAGGCAAACCATAGGTTCTCAACAACAATCCAAAGGCGGATTTACGGGCGAGCAACAGATGTAGTCATCCGCCCTCTAAACGAAGAGAGGGCTATTCAAGCTGCTGCTGATATTCTTGGCGAATTATTTGTTTTCACTGTAATTCCTTAATTAATTACTCTCTCGTTAATAACAATACTTACCTTTGCCCCTTTCTTTAATTATAATCCACATGTTTTGATCATAGGTTGCAGGAATTGCTATAATTTATGAGGTGCAGAGAAACTCAAGATCAGAGGCAAGAAAAGAAGAGCGACATAAGCAGGAAATAGAGGTACTATATCTTGCTTGTTAATTAATCATCATAACTTTCTTTCTATATGTTCTTGACTTGTTGAATATAGAATTTCTAAATTACAGGATTTGTTTATTATTCTGAGATTAAGCACATAGAATTAATCCTCCTGATAAGTACTTAAACATGTGAACAAAACAGAATTATAGATTCTCTCTCGAGAGTCTGTTTTATCATGGACAGTCTGATAATGTATGTATTTAATATTGTCAAGAGATCGATCAATTAGTAGGACAAAGACTGACAGAGTTTTAATTATGTATCATATTACACTAGACACTGTGGTTTCATGTGTTGGGAAGACAAAAGACAGTTTTCTTTTGATAAAATAACTTGTTTTTAATCAAAAGAAAACTACACTTCCTGATGCATTAATTCTTTTGTTGAAACAGTAGTGAACAAACCATGAGTTTGTAGTGTACTCTTGCCTTTTTTCGGTTTCTCAGGGTGTAACACCCTGTCATTTTTTTTTTTTGGAGAAGGAGACCGATACCGTTCCAGCATTACCAAGCCGTGGAAGGATCGCCCTGCTATTGTTTTATAGTGCATGGATTTAGCTTTCTTCATGTGAATGGGTTATCAAATTTGAAGTGTTACATGGATGGGGTGCGCAATACTATTTTGATTCCTCTGTATATTATTGGATTCTGGTTAGATTTTTCCTCAGCCGTAGGAAATGTCTACTATATACACTTTCATTTCTATTTTTCACACAAATTCTGACCATGTTCTTAAGTTTCCATGTGTGATGATGACCTAGTAATGGTATTTGTTTTGATTTATGGTAGGCATTGAAGCAAAAACAGGAAAAAATGCAGAAAGAAGTGGATCTGTTGAAGCTTAAAGTGCAGGAGATGGAGCTACTTCACAGAAGGAGATGCAGTTACGATCTCTTGAGATTCTGGCCATATAATAATAGAAATAGAAAGATTCATGAATCTTAACTTCTTCCATCATCTTCTGTTAATTTAGCTTGTAGTATTTTATTTTTACCATTTCCTTTCTTCAATTAGCCACTGAACATCACTTAATTACACTTTCCAACCTCTTTTTTCTTCTGATCCAAAGTGTTAAACTGTAACTCAGCTGAAGAGTAAAACATTTGAGATTCGGTGCATTTCTGAGTTAGACCTACATTCTATCAACAATTGTGAATAATTAGGAACTCTTATTATATTTTTCTGGGCAAGAATTGAATGGGATCAAACTTGCATTATATTTTCTCCTTTTTTTTTTCACCACCCATCTCCAGCCACCACATTGGGTGCTAACTACTCCAAACTCAAGCCGAGTAAGACCCCAAAAGGCAGCAAGCCTCTCCGTATAAGTTTTTTAAGTTTTAACGCATCTATATACCAAAAGAGACCTCTAGTTAAGCTAAAACTACTTCTCGCGTTCGTGCTTGTAGGTTTGTATTATACCATCTGGTGGTGATTTTTGAAATGATTTATTTATAATATTTTCAAAAAAACGTGGAAAAACTCTGTTCATCTTTTTCTTCTCTTTTTATACAATTCATTTTCTGAACATGTATGAATTCTGTTTTTTCCCAGAAATGGATAACATGATGCTTGACACGACTATATAATTTAACACAACAGATGAATTCCCAGATTATCTTCAATTAACTTCAAATTTAGGGTATAAAAACTGGCAAAAATTTAGCAAAACTAAAAAGAACTTGCTCAAATATTTACAGATTGGCAACTGGAACCTGAAAGTTTTCTACCCACAGCTTCTAACTGTACAGAATGCAGGTCTACAATGGAAGACTCGCTTCCGAGTACAGAGGAAAAGAAATTCACAACAATAAGATGACAACGGTAACCAAGAAAGCTCGTCATTGTAATTTAAAGTATACCTGGAGTTTAGTTAAGTTCTAACACAACTTTACCATGAATTAACCTTTGGTCTTTTGCCTTGTGAGCTTCTCTCACTTGTTCAATAGGAAATGTTTTCTCCACAGGTATTTTCAACTTCCCACTCTCAGATAGCCGTCGGATCTCGTGTAAACCATCGGAATCAGCCCTCATGTAAGTCCACCAGTATTCTGCAAAAACAAGGCAGATGCATTGGGTTTACAACTTCAGGTGCAGTGGGGCATATATGTTGTTACTGTGCAATGTAAGATATAGGACAAACAAACTGTGTTCCACAAGTATCATTTGTGTATTTTTTATTTTTATCTAATGAACCAAAATCTCAATCTCACTTTTAAAGTTCCAAGTGAACTAATCATGCATCTATTGTTAAAAATCTTATCAAGACTCGTTAACAAGAAATACTAATTTACTTAGATTTAGTAAAGTCCCACAAAAAGAATATAAATTATAAAGATGGTAATGTCAATCGTTTCACTGTTCCACTTCCCTTGTATTTAAGGGTGAGTTCTAAGGTGTTCAACATTAGGGACAAGCATGAAACCTTAAGAAAAAGCATTGGAACAAACATAAGTTTTTAGGTATACTTAAGGACAATATATCAGACTTTTGGACTTTCGGCACCAAAATGAAACAATAAAGAACCATAAGGATATCATCTTGGCTATAGTCAACAGTAATATAACAATGTTTAAACTGAAAAAACAAAGGCAAGGAAATGAATACGAAACAGTGCAAGGTAACAGACTAACAGTACTGTGATAGACGCATTGTGCACGGTGAACAGTGCCACTTGTTTAGATTGTTGATATAACAATAACAGTAACCAGAACAAATATAGATAAAAAGGCAAGATACTGATGCAGGTACCTAAATACACCTTTTAACAAGGTAATTGTCAGGCTACTCGCATTGCATGTGTGGTTGTGGGGGTGAAGATATAAAGCTAGAGGCAAGTAACATTAGAATACGAATAATAGGTTATGTAATACGGAAGCTAGGATCTGGAAAAGTCACATGAATTCCTCAAGGTTAAGATTAAAACAACATAAATTATGGCTCTATAATACCAAAAATACACTATACTTCCCAGGTTTGCATCTAAGTCCTAGAGGAAAGTCTTTATCCATTTTTCTCTTTACAGATCTAGAAATCTCCCTGAAAAAAGCTAAGTTCAATAAATTCTGAACAAGAAGTGTGGCAATCTCCAGATTCATTTATGTTTTCCCTTTATACCTCCCCTGGCTTGCCCATTATTTGATCCAAGTACATACGCCAATGGCTCGAAACAATAATACTCTTATAAGCAGTCTATTTGAAACTACAAGAGGGAAAATATATCAAGTGGAATAGAACATATATTTAATATTACCAAATGGTTTAAAAAATTACCTATTCCATGAGAGTATCGATATTGCATCTGCTTCTTCAGCAATATAGATGTAGCAATAGGAAGCCCAAGTAGTATTCCGTACCTATCAGTCAAGGCTGCTGCCTCACCCTGCCATACAGGAAATAAGTAGTGAATATTTAAGTTGAAGCATGCAGGCGGAGAACTTAATCTCTTTAAGGTTATAATTATAAACCTGAAGGGTCATGTAGTGTCCCCCCCTCTTCAAAAGGTTGATGCCGACTCTTTCCGTCTCTGGCGCACCAATAGTGTCAAAAACAGCATCAAACTTCCCCTTTATAGCAAGCTCTATATCCTGCAAGCCAAAAAATATTGGCTTATAGCATCAGTTTGGGTCTTACCTCACAAATTTCAAATGAGAACATCTATCTAACTGTTTGCAGTAAATTGAACAAACAAAAATGTATCGGGCTTGATTTCCAAAAAGCAGGTAGCAAGGTGGTTCAGGTTGACAAACAATTACCTCTGCAACGTAGTCAACAGCTTGTTCGGCACCAGCATCCAGTACTCTTTGGATGCTTTGACTTCCACAGGTAGTAGTAACATGGCACTGTGATGCAACTGCAAGCTGAATTGCAGCAAAGCCTACAGCTCCACCACCACCAACTACCAACAACCTTTGTCTGTGGAAATTATGTTGGAGATACCATTATAAGGGAATGCTTAACTACAGTTTACAAAATGGAGATGGTAACTATCAAAGTTTGGACATTATATTTACTGCTCTCTTTCATGGAAAGGACATAAGGGTCTATCAGAAGATGAGACATCGAAATTTCACAAAATGCAGTCTTCCACATCAATATTCTTAAGACTATGACTGACAGCTACCAAATGTGAGAACCACATGTTACGCTACAAGAAACATGTTCACTTGGGCAGGTATCCTGAGCAAGCTACTTGACTAATACTAGAGCTTTGCCTCCCCCAAAAGAACATGTACCTTGGACAATCTAATGAAGGTGCTATTCATACTAGAAAATATTCACCTTTGCCTATTAATTACAATGGTACATGTTACACTCCAGGAATATTTGATGCATAAAGAACCTATGTCTAGAAATTTTGTCAGCATAGGATTCCAGTATTTATACAAAGAGAAGCGAAGGAGCAACCAATTAATTTTCACTCAGAAACTTGACAAGTGAAAAGGAATGGAAAATAACAATCAAAGTGTACAGAAGACAAAACTTTCAATAGGAGGAGACAAGTTGGTTCACCAAGAAAGCACTGTAAAGCAATAAAAGAATTTGATATAAGAAAAGAGAGAATCATTTCATTTCATACCCTTCGGTTATCCTAGCAGTACTCTTCAATGCACGCCATGCAGTCAGTGCAGCAAAAGGAATCGCGCTTGCTTCCTACAGGGAAGGAGGATTTAATGGTTCAAATACTCATCTAAATGGTACAAATTGCAGGTACAGCACATCAGAGAGGACGCCAGTAATTCTAACTATCAGCCAACATAAGTTTTATAACATCGTCCAAATAGAAAAGTAAACCATCTACCGTGCAGATTGGTGCAAAATATTCAGGGTAAGCATCAGCTGCAGAAGTAGACTCAACAGTTGCAAATATCAGGAGTATTGCAAAATAATTAACGGCAAAGAGTGAAAAGGAACACATGGAAACCAAGGTACACATCCAGTATTACAAAAAAGTTCTATTGGAAAACAAGAGCAAGCATTACGGTACCTACCACATGTGAAACTGATTCTGGTTTGGCGGTGAGTTCATCTTCCGAAAGAACTGCATAGTCAGCATAAGTACCTCTCACCGCAGTCGGATGCAATGCACCAAAAACTTCTTGGCCAAGACTAAGTGACCGCACTGAACTTCCAACAGCTGCAACTTCACCACTAATGTCACGACCCAGAACAATAGGCAGATGTGGTTCAAATATAGAACGACCATAACCTGATCTCATCTGAAAGCATTACAAATTTTCAAAATACCAAACATCAGCAGATTCTTGTGTATAACCAGACATGCATAAGCATATTACCAGATAAAACTTCAAATTTGCCAATCGTAATTGCAGACATATCACTTTGGGTAGTATATGCTTCTGGATTGATATTGGTATAACATAACATTTCGAATTATCAGCTTTCTTTCTACTATCAGAATCTAAAACACAATTAGCTATTACAGAAGAAATACCGACTGACCCTAGTATCGAGAGGATTGATGGAGACGGCGCGGGCTCGAACGAGGACATCATTGGGTTTGAGTTGGGGGACATGGACATCGGGTCGGAGCTCCAGAACATCGGCACCGCCGAACCTGGGGACAACGACGCCTCTGCAACTGGTTACGAGAAATCTAACCCATCCAATCTTCAACCCATCTTTGCTTAAGCTCTCAAGATGATGATGATGATACCCATTCCCCTTCAACATTCGCATCATTTGTCTCTGCAGCGCCTACTATTTCCACTCCGAGTAGAACTCACTTCTAGGATAGTAATGATATTAATTGGTTAATTTTAATAAATTTAAAAGTATATTTTCGCTACACTCACCGCTTCTTCTTCCTCTCGCGTTGCGGATCAATGAAAACAAATGAAATACTAGTCTGCCTTCGTTTACTTTGATAAAATAGCAAAGAAAATAATTAATTTCCCTCTTTTTTTTCCTTTTATGGAAGAATAATAAAAAGTAAGGATTATTGTTGTTATTATTTTGAAACTACTATGGTTTTGAGTAGTGTCATGTGTGCGATGTGGAAGGTGCCACAACGCCGCTTTAAAGCCAGCAATTTCAGGCTAGTAATGATTAACGAGAACTCAACTCGGCTGCTGATTCGGTCCGATATTTGAGAAAAAATAGGAATGAACTGAAAATTTACGGATATAAAAATTGAAGAATCGAATTGAATTGTTTCCTAATGGTTTGGTTTGGTTCGGTTCGATTCGGTCCTAAATTAACGGTTTTATTCTCGACGGTTTCGGTTCTCCCTCGTATTTATTATTATTATTATTATTATTATTATTTATTATGGTTTTGTTAATAAAAAGAAAAGAAAAGGAGGTGGCTAATGGGTTTTGAACCCATGAGCTCAAGGAAAAAGGCTAACTTTTTAGCGTAGTTATAAAAACCGGGTCGGGTTTGCCGGTTTGACCGAAAAAATCAAAAATTATAAGAAAAATAGATCGATTCGACCCAACGAACCGAAAATACAAAAAATCAGATTCGACTGACCAGTTCATCCGGTTTTTATACAAACTGGGCAATTTGCCTCAAACCGCCTAGTTGTGCACGTTTTTTTTAAAACCAAAAATGATGCCTTTTTTTGTATTAGATTAAAACAAAAAAAAAAAAACGAAACACACATACATCGTCCTCCTCAGACCTAAGCCACCGTAGCCAACCTTCATTCTCCTCTATTCTCCCAATCTAGTCACTCCTCCACGACATCGTCCTCATTGTCTCCTCCGCCGCCGTAGCTAATCTTCCTTCTCCTCCATGACATCGTCCTCATCGCCTCGTCCGCCACCAACATCACTTTCTCCACCGCTGACATTGTCCTCACTGTCTGTCACTGTTGCTAGGTCTGTCAAGTGATAGTAACAGGTAGCAACTAGGTAATTTCATTTGTAATTTTTTTTCAATATTTTTTAAGATTCGCTACATTTGTAATTTTCTTTTTAATTGTCAAGATTTGCTACTAAGTAAACTGTCAAGATTTCCTTTTTATTTTTATCGCTAGGTCTGTCAAATGATTTGTTCCAAAGTTATCAGAACTGAGCCGGACATCAAATTGCTCAAGTCATGATTCACTAATTCTTTGGTTTAATAGGGTTGAACTAGATCGTATTTCAGAACATTTTGTACATTGAACCGCTCAGCTCATGATTCACTAATTCACTGGTTCAACCGGATTGAACCGGGTTTATTTTAATAAAAAATATGTATAAATTTATATGTATATTATATTTTTTAGAAACCAACCGGTTCAATTTGGTTGAACCAGTGAATCATTGAATCAGTGAATTAGTGAATGATGTACAAACAGTTCTAAAACACGATCCGGTTCAACCCGATTAAACTAGAGAATTAGTGAATCATGACCTGAGTGGTTCGGTGTCTGGCTTACTTATGATAACTTTGTTTTTTAGCCATCAAAACCAAAGTTGCTTATTGATATAAGAATTCTTAAGTATTTTATATATATATGAAACGAGTTTCTAGTTTTCTAGTTCGATTTCTAGGTTTTAGATGAAGAACCGGACTGAACAGTTTATTTTTGGTTCGTTCTAGTCCTCCACTTTACGGTTTTAAAAAAAATCCGAACTGGACTGAATTGACGGTTCCGATTCGATCCTTTATACACCCCTAAAGTCGGCTTAGCCTACCTCATTAATCAACAAATTATTGATTCTTCTTTTATTATTATTAGAATCAAGAAATTGCATATATATATAAAAAGTTAGAAGTTGTAGCCTAGCTAATAAGTGTATTCGTTCATTGTGAAGTAAATCACGGGTTGTTCGATTCCTGGTATTATAATGATGACTAATAATGTAACTAATTTTTTTTATAAAAAGTACATTTGTTCATTTGTGAGTAGTGTAGGTTATAGAAGGCCTTGTTCATCATTTTGATGGTCTAGTGCCTAATCTTAATGATAGTATCAGTTTCAAGGTCTAGGAAGTTTGGAGTAATTTGAAGATGAAGAGCAAAATTCAACAAACATGTTGGGCACCTCTTATAGGCACAAGATGAGTAGCAGGGGCTAGGAGCTGATAAAGTGAATTTGTATCAAAAATTTGACCAATCATTATTATTTGGCAAGGCTTTATTTCATCTAATTAAGGAATCGTAGGTTGAAAGCTTAAGAATTCAAGATATAATGATTATCTCAAGAATACATTAAACATTCAACTCGTACTTAGCCAAAACTTGCATTTATATATATATATGATATATATAATCTAGTTCTTCCAAGGTTGAATACAAGGAAAAGAAAGGAAGAACAAGAAAGTAACTCACAGACCCCAATCTAGACCCTTCTAGAGCTAATCTAAGACAATCTAGTTGAAAGCTTACAAAGATCTCAACTACAAAGTTGAACCTTTCTAGAGCTAATCTAGAACAACTCTACTATTGAAGATGAAAATGAGAAAATGGACCTAAGCAATTCAATATCCTAAGTTAGATCACCTAAGGTTTGAGGTGGCTTTTGAGAGAGAGAGTTAACTCAAGGTTTAATTCAAAAGCAAAAACCTAAAATATGGTTATCTCTAAGCTTATATACAAAAGGGAGACTATAAGTTATTATATACACTTAATAGGGCTTCTCTTGGCTTTGTGTGACAAAATACCCGAACTTGGGTTAGTATGGGGCCTCTTCTTTCAGTTGGTCACCGACCTGCCCTAGGTAGCTCACGGGTGGTATACCGCCCCAGGTTGGCGGTATACCGCTCGGCAAAATAGGGGCCAAGAGATATACCGCGAAGGACCTTAGCAGTATACCGCTAGGTCTGGCCTTAACATTATACCGCTAGCCTCTGACGGTGTACCGCTAAGGTACTGCCTTGGCTGTCTTCCTCGTCTTGGGTATGTTCTGATGGCTTGTTCTCGCATGGACGTCCTTGGGCATGATGCATATGACTATCTTCTTGGGCGCTTCCTTCTTCATGGCTTCTTCCCTGTGCAAGATGCTCTCGATCACCATGGAGAGCTTGGATTGTGATTGGGTGATGGCTCGTATAAAAGGTGGTGATGTCGTGCTTGTATCATCATCTCCTCTTTCAAAAGGATTCATCCTCGAATCAAAGTCAAGGTCGTCATCACCTACAAGGTAAGGAGTAAGATTGTTAATATTGAAGGAGTGACTAATTACACCATACTCACTCAGGAGATCAAGTTGATATGCGTTGTCATTGATCTTCTTCATAATTTTG
Source organism: Viola pubescens var. scabriuscula (assembly GCA_002752925.1). Classification (NCBI taxonomy): domain Eukaryota; kingdom Viridiplantae; phylum Streptophyta; class Magnoliopsida; order Malpighiales; family Violaceae; genus Viola; species Viola pubescens. The sequence continues at coordinate 11,265 of NBIL01014002.1, forward strand.
AAAGGACCATCGTCTCTCGGGATGAGCCTGGCTTTTCGTTGAAGGGTTGCACTTCTTTCTCAAGTGACGCCACACTTAATCGCCTACTTCGAAAGATCAGATGCATCTTTTTTCAGTGCGAAGCTTGGACACTCTAGCATTCATCCGTTCAATGTTTTCCTTTGTTTGCTCATGGATTTTCTTGACGAAGTTCACCTTTAAAGTTCCATCTAAGCTAGAACATTCATGTAAAGGCAAAGGCAACAAATCCATAGGGGTGAGAGGGTTAAAGCCATACACAATATGTAAAGGTGAGAATTGTGTGGACGAATGCAACGTGCGATTATAAGAAAATTAATTGAGTGGAAGGTACTCCTCCCAATACTTGGAATACTTGTTAATCATGACACGTAAAAGAGATCCAAGGGTGATTGAGCTCTAATTGCAGTGGTTTTACCAATCAGTAGGAATCCTTTGATTATCGCAGGAAATAGCTTTGGAGAGGATGGAAGCACAAAAGGAGAAAGCTAAGTCAAATTCGGGGCAAGATTAGAGAAGACACATTCTTGGCTAGTTTCTTGACCAAAACTGGACACAAATATCCCTCTTGGCCAAGACAGACTTGCTTGACCAATCCCTCACCTAGAAGAAATCTATCCGAATAGACAGAGGACTTAGCGGCGCTGGCACAAGACTCCTACTATCATGACGATTGTGAGCGTTATCCAAGGAAGGATTGAAGAGACGTCCCGCTATCTTCTCTTGTTTGACTAGAATTCTTAAGTGAGGAGGAGAGCTATTCAGGTACAATTTAGAGTTTGATTAGGATTTAATTTCCTTTATTTCCGCTTAGCTATTTTATAGGGAGAGGGAACTATTTATACTCTCCTTAGGTTTTTTTTAGAAGGGGACTTCGCCTAGAACTTGGTCCCTTCTCTGGTTTTCATTCTTCTTATCGTTTTACACATTTTTCTCCTTCAGGGACGAAGGATTTTATCAATTCAATACAACTTTTATTGCATTCAATTATGAGTATGAGTAGCTAAGTAAACCATTCTTAGTAGAGGCGTTTAAGGCATGAGTATAAGCTTGCATGAGACCTAATTAATCTTATTAATCTTTAAATTTGCATTTAATTAATCTTGAATTAATTTTAACGTATTTTCTTATTGATTTTAGGTCTGGCCAATATAGAGTTAAGTAGATAACGCAACAATCATTCCTCTTGGTGTCTTGGCCATAAGCCTAAGGGGATCGAAGTAGACACCTAGCATGGATAATCGCTAGGAGGAGAAAGGTTAATCAGAAATAGTCTCGACTGATGTCCGAGGATACTAGATCTGGAGTTGTCTTCCCTAAATGATCATCAACCAATCTAGTAAACCCTTTAACCAGCAAGGTGTTAGTTGGTTAGGCATTCATCTCTAAAGGTACCTAAGGTGGTGTTGATACAGGAGGGAAGCAAGGATCTAAGCTTGCATTTTTGAATGGTACTCTATTAATTTCAGTAGGAATCCTTTGATTATCGTAGGAAATAACTTTGGAGAGGATGGAAGTACAAAAGGAGAGAAATGAGTCAAATTCGGGGCAAGTTTAGAGCAGATGCATTCTTGGCTAGTTTCTTGACCAAGACTAGATGCGGGCATCTTTATTGGCCAAAACATACATGCTTGACCAATCCCTCATCCAGAAGCAATTTATCCGAACAGACAGAGGACTTTATGGAAAAGACTTTTACTGCCATGACGATTGAAGAGCGTTATCCAAGGAAGGATTAAAGAGGTGTTCCGCTGTCTTGTCTAGTTTATTTAGAATTCTTATGTTAGGAGGAGAGCAATTCAGATACAATTTAGAGTTTGATTAGGATTTCGTTTCCTTTATTTCCGCTTAGCTATTTTATAGGTGGAAGGAACTATTAATACTCTGCCTAGGTTTTTTTTTAGAAGGGGACTTCGCCCAGAACTTGGTCCCTTCTTTGGTTTTCATTCTTTTTATCGTTTTACACACTTTGCTCCTTCGGGGATGAAGGATTTTATCAATTCAATACATCTTTTATTGCTTTCAATTATGAGTATGAGTAGCTAAGTAAACCTTCCTTAGTAGAGGCGTTTAAGGCATGAGTATAAGCTTGCATGAGACCTAATTAATCTTATTAATCTTTTAATTTGCATTTAATTAATCTCGAATTAATCTTAATGTATTTTCTTATTAATTTTAGCTCTGGCCAATCTAGAGTTAAGTAGATAACACAACAATCATTCCTCTTGGTGTCTTGGCCATGAGCCCAAAGGGATCGAAGTAGACACCTAGCATGGATAATCGCTAGGAGGAGAAAGGTTAATCAGAAATAGTCTCGACTGATGCCCGAGGATACTAGATCTGGAGTTGTCTTCCCTAAACGATCATCAAGCAATCTAGTAAACCCTTTAACCAGCAAGGGTACCTAAGGTGGTGTTGATACAGGAGGGAAGCAGGGATCTAAGCTTGCATTTTTTAATGGTATTCTATTGATTTCAGTAGGAATCCTTTGATTATTGTAGGAAATAACTTTGGAGATGATGGAAGTACAAAATGAGAGAAATGAGTCAAATTCGGGGCGAGTTTGGAGCAGACGCATTCTTGGCTGGTTTCTTGCCCACGAGTGGACGCGGGCATCTTTATTGGCCAACACAGACCTGCTTGACCAATCCCTCACCCAGAAGCAATTTATCCGAACAGAAAAAGGACTTTGCAGTGCTGGCAGAAGACTTCTACTGCCATGACGATTGAAGAACGTTATCCAAGGAAGGATTAAAGAGGCATTTCACTTTCTTGTCTAGTTTATTTAGAATTCTTATGTGAGGAGGAGAGCAATTTAGATACAATTTAGAGTTTGATTAGGATTTAATTTCATTTATTTCTGCTTAGCTATTTTATAGGAAGAGGGAACTATTAATACTCTCCCTGGGTTTTGTTTTAGAATGGGACTTGGCCCAGAACTTGGTCCCTTCTTTGGTTTTCATTCTTTTTATCGTTTTACACAGTTTGCTCCTTCAGGGACGAAGGATTTTATCAATTCAATACATCTTTTATTGATTTCAATTATGAGTATGAGTAGCTAAGTAAACCTTTCTTAGTAGAGGCATTTAATGCATGAGTATAAGCTTGCATGAGACCTAATTAATCTTATTAATCTTTAAATTTTCATTTAATTAATCTCCAATTAATCTGAACGTATTTTCTAATTAATTTTAGGTTTGGCCAATCTAGAGTTAAGTAGATAACGCAACAATCATTCATCTTGGTGTCTTGGCCATGAGCCCAAGGGGATCGAAGTAGACACCTAGCGTGGATAATCGCTAGGAGGAGAAACGTTAATCAGAAATAGTCTCAACTGACGCCCGAGGATACTAGATTTGGAGTTGTCTTCCCCTAAACGATCATCAACCAATCTAGTAAACCCTTTAACCAGCAAGGTGCTAAATGGTTAGGCATTCATCTCGAAGGGTACCTGAGGTGGTGTTGATATAGGAGGGAAGTAGGGATCTAAGGGGAACCTTGATCCTATAGCAACTCTATAGACTGAAGACGAACATCTCTGCGTCAATGATTGTAACTTATATCTCATATCCTGCCGAGCCTCTACTAGGAATCCCTCTCATATTTGACAGTCTCGTTTAGATACGCGTCTTGACAAAGAATCTCATTCTTGGCCAAGACTGTTTAATTGCTTTGATAATCGTCCAGTTTTTTTGTTTTCAAACACAAAACCCCCCAATTTCACCTAAGTGTTACCACTGGTCTTTACAAGCACACACGAAAATCATACCATTGCTCTTTATGGATCAATCCTCTTACTTGCTATCTATAATTAACTTGTTCTTAGTAGTGAGTTATAACTTATATTTATTTTTGATGGATTCGACACCCATTAGTTGTCTTTTGTAATAGAAATGGATCATAAAAAAATACAATGAATAATTTGTTTTCTCCTTCAATTCTCTTCTTCTCTAATTCTCTGCTTCTCTTTCTGCATCATACTTCTTCTTTCTCTTTTCCATCTCAAATTATCCAATATCATAACACAAATAAGATATATTTATATGATTGAATTTTGAATTGATTAATAAATTTTCTAGTTTGGATTTTCAGTTTAGTAAGTTAAACTTTTTTCTTTTAGGAAAATTGATGATTAGAATAATTTGTATAATGTTTTCATATTTTGTATAATTTTTTCAATGAAATAATATTGTCATATAAAAATTAAATATTTGTGTTAAGCTGAAATAACATTAATTCTATAGATAGTTCTTCGTATAAGTGGACGTGCATAATGGACGGGCGTGGCCCAGGCCTGCATTTAACGGCCAGTGTCAGGGCTTTCAAATTCTAAACACGACCTGTTAAAGATAAAGGGTCTAGCCTGAGTTTTAAAATTTTACATTTGTGGCCCGTCCAAACTTATCCAAGTTCGCCCCCAACATATGTTTATGAATAAAAAGAAATATATACTATGATTAGTTTTTTTTTTATAAGGACTGTGATGGGTGTCGAGACCACCAAAGATAATATTTATAAGTTCAACTTATCAATACCTATAATGGATTGTAGATAGTGGTAAGAGGATCGATCCAC